>BDMV01000011.1:21946146-22158368 GCA_008326285.1 Oryza officinalis | reverse complement strand
TCAGAAGGAGAAGACGTTTGGCTTATACCCCAGTTGAGCTGCCTGTGGGAGTGGAGTTGATACTGTAACGTCTTTGTCCTCACTCGTGCGCACCCGGGGAAGACTTCCCGGTCGGTCACCCATCCCTAAATTTCTCCAAGCCAAGCACGCTTAACTTTAGAGTTCTTTGGAGATGGGCTTCCGAAAAAGAAGTTGCAACTTGTTGGCATGAGTATCCTATCAATCCTATTATGCCTTGGGTCGGGGTGTTACATCCTCACCCCCTTAAGAGATCGACGTCCTCGTCGATCAACCCCAAGCCAGGAACTCCCTCTCTTGGCCACGTCCGTGTGTCCAGTGCCAGCGCATGTGCCATGCTGTGTGACCATATCGGGTCCACACCAGCCATGCACACCATGCCTGCGCAACTACGACACACCCATGTCCAGTGCCAGCGCATGTGCCATGCTGTGTGACCACACTGAGTCCACACCAGCCATGCGTCGGCTCTGATACCATACTGTAACGTCCCGCCTCCACGAGGCCGGGCCCGCTTACATCTAGCAGCTTAAATAGGACATAGACTCCACTCACAAACCAACACCAGTCTTTTCTGCGCACTTTGTCCTCACTCGTGCGCACCCGGGAAAGACTTCCCGGTCGGTCACCCATCCCTAGATTTCTCCAAGCCAAGCACGCTTAACTTTAGAGTTCTTTGGAGATGGGCTTCCGGAAAAGAAGTTGCAACTTGTTGGCATGAGTATCCTATCAATCCTATTATGCCTTGGGTCGGGGTGTTACAATATCGGTGAAGAAATTATGTTTGTGCTTATATTTTTCATGTACTAAATTGAGGCATTATTTACTTTCCAACGAGTGCATTGTGGTAAGTAAGGCCGATGTGATGAAATACATGTTATCGGCCCCTGTGTTAAAAGGAAGAATTGGGAAGTGGATTTTTGCCTTAACAGAGTTTGATCTCAGATATGAATCGGCCAAAGCAGTCAAAGGACAAGCCCTGGCCGATTTCATTGTTCAACACAGAGACGAGTCAGTTGCATATGCAGATATTGTGCCATGGACATTGTATTTTGATGGATCCGTCTGCAGACATGGATGCGGTATCGGCCTAGTTATCATATCCCCTCGGGGGGCAAGTTTTGAATTTGCTTTTACTATCAAGCCTTATTATACTAACAATCAAGCAGAGTTCGAAGCGGTGCTTAAAGGCTTGCAGTTATTACAAGAAGTCGAGGCCGATTCCGTAGAGATCATTGGTGATTCACAACTGGTAATTAATCAACTTTCTGGAGAGTATGAATGCAAAGATGACATCCTCAAAGTCTACAATGAAGAGTGCAAGGTGTTGCTTCAGGCATTCAAGATCGTGACAATGAGGCATATACCCAGGAAGCAAAACTTCGAGGCCAATGACCTGGCTCAGGGGGCATCGGGATACAGGCCGATGGCCAAGGATGTACGGGTTCAAATCGCCGCCGTGGACGCCGACGATTGGAGATTTGCTATCATTGATTATTTGAAGAATCCTTCCCAATCGGCGTCACGAAAGATGAAATACAAAGTATTGCAGTATGTCCTGTTAGATGATGATTTATACCATCGGACGATTGATGGTGTCTTGCTCAAGTGCCTAGGTCCTGAGGAGGCCAAAGTCGTTATGAGCGAGGTCCATGAAGGGATTTGTGGAACACATCAATCGGCCCATAAAATGAGATGGCTGTTGAAACGCATTGGATATTTTTGGCCAACCATGCTAGAGGATTGTTTCAAGTATTATAAAGGATGTCAGGATTGTCAGAAGTTTGGAGCAATTCAAAGAGCACCGGCATCGGCTATGCATCCCATCATAAAGCCGTGGCCGTTTCGTGGATGGGGAATAGATATGATCGGCCAGATTAACCCGCCATCGAGCAAGGGACACAAATATATCTTGGTGGCTACCGATTACTTCACAAAGTGGGTTGAGGCCGTTCCCCTTAAGAAGGTTGATTCCAAAGATGCAATTCAGTTTGTCAAGGAATATATTATATATCGGTTTGGGTTACCTCAGACGATAACCACCGATCAAGGATCAATCTTCGTGTCCGATGAGTTCGTCCAGTTCGCCGATAGCATGGGCATTAAATTATTAAATTCTTCTCCTTACTACGCGCAAGCTAATGGACAGGCAGAGGCTTCTAATAAGACTTTAATCAAGTTAATCAAGAGGAAAATCGACGAACAGCCGAGGCAATGGCACACAACGCTGGCCGATTCCCTTTGGGCGTATCGGATGGCTTGCCATGGTGCAATTCAAGTGCCTCCGTATCAGCTGGTTTATGGACATGAAGCGGTGCTGCCGTGGGAAACCAACATCGGCTCAAGAAGGATTGCTTTGCAAGACGACTTGACAGCCGATGAGTACCATAATCTTATGGTGGATGAGTTAGACGATTTGGCGCATGTCCGATTACGGGCCCTAGAGAAGATCAAACGTGATAAAGATAGAGTGGCTCGTCATTACAACAAAAAAGTTGTCGCCAAGTCGTTTGAAGAAGGGGATCTTGTATGGAAATTAATAATGCCGATTGGTTCCAGAGATAATAAATTCGGCAAGTGGTCACCTAATTGGGAAGGTCCTTTTCAAATTCATCGCTGTGTTCCTCGCAATGCTTATTTGCTCAAGGGGTTGGATGGCGAGATTTATGGACGAGCTCTTAATGGCAAGTACTTGAAGAAATATTATCCTAGCGTCTGGATCGACTCATGATCGGCCCTCCAGCCGATTTATGATTACAGCCGATGTGTTATGCATCGTCTTTAGATGGCCGATACATACTATCGCCCTTAGTTCAAATTTTACAACATGAGCCCTCATCTTCTAAAATTTGGGGGGCATATATATATACAAGCGCGGAATTTTTCAAGGAATTTTCTTCTTCAGAGTAAGATCGAATTCGGCTTTCTGGCCGATGAGATTGATTAGTAAAGGGATATCTGTTCGCAGGGTGGATTTCAGAAACAATTTTCACACTAGAATTTTCAGATCAAATTCGGCTGCGTGGCCGATAAGGTTTGTATTTACACGGTAAAAAGACAAAATAGGTTACATCACCCTATGAAGTCTGCAATAGCTGCAATGGCTCTACGGCGAATTTGTTCAATGTCTTCTATAGCTTGGGCGTCATCGGCCGTCGACCCTGGGATTGGCTTCAATGACTTACTTAGGGTGGCAAGATACTTGGCCGATGCCTTGAGCTTTGCCGTCTGGTCTTCGATAGCCTTGGGTGATGCAGCTATCCCGGCTTCAACTTCTTGGATTTCGTGGCACGTGGCTTCCAGCTTGGATTCTAGCTCTGCTTCGAGACGACGGAGTTCTTCAAGTCTGTGCTTCATGACAATCGACTCCACCGCTAGCTCGTCCAACTTGGTCTTGTCAGCATTAACTTGAGCCCTGCTAGCGGACAGGGCCGATTCCAGTTGCTCACGCTCTCGTCGCTCTGCGAGTCTTTCTTTTGCCTTGTTAAGCTTGAATCGGTATTGCTCCAAGAAGATGGCCGGTGTTAGAATCTCCATCAGGTCTTCGGGCAGTTCGTCCTGAATTTCTTGTACCCTGACCCTGATGGGGGTGCAATCTTCCACCAAGTACTCCAACGAGGACTCCAGCCGATTGGCGATGTCGGTCAGCCGGTTCTTCAGATCATCAGAAATTGATGCCCTGGCTGTGGTGGGTGGCTCCTTGTCCTCATCATCAAGAAACTGGCCGATATCAAAAGAAAACATATCGGCTAGGTTCTGCAAATATCAATATGGGTCAAGGTTAACCTTGTTAAACAGGAACCGGCAGAAAGGGGATCAGAGTAATCGTGGTTACCTGTGTTGGAGCATCAGTGGTGCTTGCATTGGCCTCCCTTTGCTGTGTTGAAACAGTAGACGAGGAGGTTGGCCGATGTGGTGAAGGTGATGCAACCCTAGGCTGAAAAAGCAGGAAATTGGTAAATAGGGTTATGTAAATAGCAAGATAATGCAAAAATCAACTCTTACCGAGATAGTCGGAGAGGGTGGTGGAGAAGGAGAAGGAGTCCTCAATCGTGCCTTGGCTCGTTCGCGCCGTTGTAGAGTGGCTTTCTTGGTTCTGGGTAAAGGGGCCGATCGAGTTCTCTCCTTCAACACAGATGACACCGCAGCCTGAAAAGGATATAAAATTAAAGTGTAGCAGTAGAAGGGGATTATGTAAACGCGGAGAAGAGATTGTATTGACCTTGCGAACTGCATGTCTGGTCCTTTTTGGTTGGGGGGCATCGCCTTGGTCATCGGCCGGTGGAATCTCAGTAGCTTCGGCCGATGGCTCCTTGGTGGTTTTGGCCGATGGGTCTGTTTTAGCATCAAGTCTTGTGTGGAAATATAGAGCAGCCGATAGACAGCTCCCAAGAGGTATCGGCCCAAGGGAATTTGTTTCTTGTCGACCAAAGCCTGAGCCAAGTGTTGACAGTTTGTGGTGAGGTCACAGGTCGATCCACAAAAGACAAATCTCTCCAACCACAATGTCAGGAAAGCTACATGTTCTCGTTCTGAGACCGATCCTTGTTCCATGTGTTCGGAGATGTACCCGGACCAACCTCCAATCTTCTTGGTCTTCAACTTGTGACTGCTGTTTACCAGGAGGCTGAAGGGGTTGATTTCGGAGTCGATATCCAATCCTGTTAGTATCTTGACATCTATAAGGGTTGGGGTCATCGGACCTTGCTTGAACATGAAGGCGTTCAAGGTACTAGACCAGAAGTAGCTTGCAGCCGACATAAGTGGCTCATTCTTCTTGGTATCGGCCAGGGACAAAGTGATGCATTGGCCGATCCCAATCTTGTCCCAGTGGACTTGTTTGGCAACAGCAATCCTCTAATGCCAGGTTCTGTATCTGTTAAGCTTCGATGGCCTGGACCTGAAGGTATGTTTCCAGGAAGAAACATTGGGCTTGACTTGCCTAAAGGGGATTCTGTCCGTCTCGGCATTGATTAGCCAAGTTGGGTCGTGATCGCCCATGGGGCCTAGCAGAAAGCGATGGGATTTGTCGTCGGTGGGGATCAAGATTTGGTTTTTGAAGACCTATGTCACCAGAGCAGCGATGAAATAATAAGACAGGGGGACAAGAGTAAAAACCCTAACTTGAAGAAATCGGTGGAAAAAGCGATAATGTGGATTTTGAAGGAATTGACTTACCACAGGGATCTCGGAGGCGTAGAACGGAGCGGAAGCCATCGTTGTCATTGAAGGAGTCGCTGTGAAGGGGGTCGATGTCGACAGGACGCCGAGGGGTCGCCGGAATTGAGGAACGCGAAGGGTTTGTTGAATCGGCGGCGGAAGGATTCGAATCTGGATCTGCACGGTTTTCAGACAAGACCTAGCAAGGAAGTCGATTGGTTCCTCGGAGCTAATTCCGCCACATTATATAATGAAGCAGAATTGGGGGGCATGTGTTAACGACGGATTTTGGTAATCAACTTGGAAAGAAAAGAGGAAACCGAAGCAGAGAGGAAGGATTGAGTTGGAGTCGGACCAGGCTTCGTATCGGACCCGGTAGTCGTATCGGACTGGGAAAGGCGTTGTCATAGAGAGCGTATCGGCCGATACGGATTCGATGTTAACATGGGCCGATACGGGTTGTGAATTGACAGTGTCAACGTGGGCTTGGTCTGGGCTCGAGATAAGCTTTAAGGAAGTTGCCAAATAGAGGTAAAGCTCGGTTTTAGGCAATTGTATCTTGTAAATTAAGTAGTTTAGATCTAATCTGTGGCTTAAGTCTGTCACAAGGACTTGTTTGTTAGTTGTAGATAAGATCGTACCCTGCAAGGGTTCTGTTGTAATCTCGGGTATAAATATCCCGATAGTTTGTACATAGAAACTCTCTCAATCAATCATACAATCAAACTAATCTACTTTCGGTGCATCGCCAACCCTCGCAAGAGGTTGACTCCTGACGAGTTCTTGCTTCCCAAGAGCAAGGTAAGAACTCGTACCCAACGATTTACATCGTCGGGGCTAGCGTGTCGCTTTAGGCACGTTAAGCCCTGATGATGTGATCGTCGTTTATCGTGTGTTGGCTAATCTTGACGCAGTCTTCTGATTCCGTCTAGTCAGCAGTTAACTCGTTTTAGGGTTTATTGCCGACGATGGTTGAATCAGTTTGCTCGTTTAGGTTATCTAAGGCATTTACCATCCCCAAAAGCAATCGACGGCTTGATTTTCTTTGCGTTAAGTCTCGATTCACACTTTGAGTTGCTATCGACCTTAGTCCTGTTTCAAGATCTAACACGAAGCCTGTTTTTGATTGTAATTAAGGATAGCGCGGGTTTCAGCCGGTCTTATCTAATGCATGTGATTATCTATGTTATTGCATGTGTTTGCCACTTATACATGTGGATCGACAAAGATAAACATATCGGTCACAAAGTGTTTCTAAAGACTTCTTTGTGGTTGATGTATTTATGTTAGCCGATTGACCTGTATAAGTTTACACTAGAGTAATAGCTAGTGTAGTTATCCTCATGAAACCCTCATCGGCTAATTCCCTTAATCTGTCGCACGCTTTTGGCATAGGCCGATGAGATTAGATCTCTTCAATTTGCTTATTATATTGAGTAAGCCGATACAGCTTTGCCCTATCGGCTGGGCTATAACAATGTGACATCGGCCTATCGGCCGATCGACCATTGTTTTCTGACATGGTTTACTTGTTTCTTGTTGATTGCAGATCAAATCAACTGGCACGCTCTGCGCACGACTAGGCAAGCCAATTTGGACCTGCACTGGAGTTAAGCAGATCTCCCAGGCCGCCGTGGAAACACGGAACCCGTTTGGTTGCTGGACGGGTCGAAATTCTGCGCCAACAATCCTGCAACTGACAAGATATATAAATAGAGGATCAAAGAGACGATCGGCTAAAAAGCCGATGGAGTAGTTCCAGCCGATGCCGATACCAGCCGATGTCAATAGTGTTTTTGAGCAATCGGCTATATATCCAGTGTAGATTTTGGTTCTTGAGTAAATAATGATATAAAGACAATCGGTTGATGATAATGTAATAAAAGAATAATATAGTCCAATAGAAACCAATCGGCTAATAATGATATGATAGAATAAGTGCTGATCCGATGGTTAAAGTATATATCGGCTGGTGTCCCGATGTCATTAAATCCAAACGATTAGATAATCAATGAAACCTTTGTTGCAATCGGCTAAAACCAACTTGTCTGTAATCCTTATAACCCAATGCAACGTCTAGATAACTCATCGGTTGAAACCCCCATGAAACCCTTATTGGCAGTCGAAGGCAGGTTTGTTTTTATGATTCTAAGCATGACTAGGTGCTGATGCAGCGCAAAGTATGAAAAGAAGCATAAAGTCTAAACAATCAAGCCTTTGATTGATTTTCAAGGTGGTGGATACCTTAGCTAACCTAGATCGAGAAAACAATTTAGCCGATACTGGCAAAACCCTAAAAAAGATCTGATCGTTACAAGTAAATTGAATAATCGACTTAGATTAACTAAGATATATGATAAATAGATAGGCAAATATACCAACCGAACCAGAGTGATCCAAGAAGTCGAAGCGATGCAGCCTTGAACAACACCGATGCAAACGATACATTTGCTAGGGCCGGCGGAACGTAGGACCTACCTCTTCGCCGGAGATCGAAAGCCGATGCAGCCCCGCATCAGGTGCCAATTTCTGCCATTTGATTAAAAAACCTTGGGAAAGAGGGTAGATACTAGTCCTTATTGGACACGATACAAACTTTCCTAAAGATAAAAGTAAAAACATAAAGTCCTTATCGCATACTAAACACACTTTCCTAAAGATAAAAGGAAACTAATAGACTCTTTCTAATTAATAGATAAACTACCATGCTGCATCCTCCTTGAACTCGGTCTCTTTTAGATAAGCTTCATTTAATTGATTAATTTCCTTAACCGAACCCATCAAGAATCCGACTACTGGCAACTAATAATACCCATCGATCAATTTCAGGACTCTGAAGCCGATACTGACTCTAGGCCGATGATGACTTTGGAGCTTACCAAATTTTGGCAATAACAAATAGTCTTGTGTGCTTTTACGTAAGCAACATCTACTTTAAGCTGTGTTATTGATTGCGCCTTACTACATCATTATGAACATAGATACCGATTCTAATTAATCTTTCTTATTTGCAGCGACCACTATATATTACTTCTTGTGTATCCGAGGTATGGCGAGGTCGTAGTGCTCGATCCGGCACACTACGACAAACAGACATACATGGATTTCCTAGTTTTAGTGAACTTATAAGTATTAACAGTCCCATCGATAAGTTCTTTCATTCCTCAGGTTTCATATGAACTCAACCTATTTCTTTATCGACAAAGAGCCCACAGGTGCTACATTAGACACAACGGGCCACGAAAACAATCCAAACAAGACAAAGCTTACCGTGAAGACAAACTGACAGGTAAGATGGGTTTGCGGTCAACATAAATTATTGTTGTACTTACTTTTCTTATAATTGATGGGTTCTCTTGTTTTGTTTGCAGTGTTTCAAGCAACAGCCGAATACTAACTTGTGTGGATATTACTTGTGCCATATGCTTAGAGCCAGCGGGAGGTTCACCACAGACAACGCTAGTGTAAGTCAATTGATTGTTCTACATACATTAAATTACGTCTAATATCATTTCCTAAGTTTTGTTGTCTTCTTTTTTTCCCAGATCCCAGAAATACTTATCAGGGACAGCCAGGTCGACAAGCAGACCATTCTCAACATATGCGCTGACCTGTGTCACTTCATCCGTCGCGAGATTTGCAACACATTAGGAGTCTTCTACGACAATAACAGCCAACTGGCATTAGAAAACGAGTTCAAACCCCTTAGAACATATGCGATGAAACAATCATTAATTTTTAATATATATCGGTCAAACTTGTTTGCATGTTTATATGAGACAAAGAAAGTGAGTAGATATGTATATATATCTTCTCGGATTTTTATATTGAAAGCATATATAATTGTCAATGTAATATTCTATTTTCTACGTGCGAGGAACAACAACTACCATAGCTTGTATGCATACCATTCCAAATTTTGGTTATGAAAAAAATATTATAAAACATAGGTGGGCCACTTAACTCAACCGCATGCAAAGATACATCTTCGCAGGTGGGCCACTTAACTCGGCCGCATGTGAAGATGTATCTTTGCATGTGGCCCACTTAACTAGCCGCGTGCGAAGATAGATCTTCGCATGCGGTTGACGCGGGCGCATGCGAAGATAGGTTTCTTCGTAGACCTTTTCGTACATACGGGCGGACCAATCGTATGCGAAAACGCGTTTTGGCCGTCTGAAAAACCATTTTCTGTAGTAGTGACATGATGAGCGTTACTTCCACTACTACACAAATACTCATTGGTGCCGGTTTCAAAGGCCTCATAGGTGCCGGTTTCGAAGCCGGCACTAATTGGTCGGCACCAATGCTCAAAGCTATTGGTACCGGTTCCTCAAACGGTACCTATAACACTATAGGTGCTGGTTGTAAATGTCGAACCGGCACCTATATGGTATTATAGGTGTCGTTTCCTATAAATAACCGGCACCTATAATGGATAGGACCTGGCACCTTTGATGCCTCATAAGTGCCGGTTCTTGTAAAGAACCGGCACCTATAGTCCTGAAGCGCAAAAAAAATAATTTCAGGGTCATATATAATATTTTCTGAAACACAGAAATCACATAATATTACAATATTACATTCACATCGCAGAAATCACAGAATCCAACCCATTTTCCAAATCAAACCAAACCAATCCAACCCACTTGCCTCATGTGGATTCAATCCACTTCTCAAACCAAACTAGTAGTATATGAAAAGTAGACTAATTGTGCGGATAGATATTCACAAAGTGCCAACATTCATGAAAAATGATGGCTAGTAATGTGCCAACATTCACAAAGTGCCAACATTCAAACTCCGATCAAATTAATGGTTTGAAAAACAAATTTCTACATGTTTGCATAGTGTCAAATAGTCGTTCGGACATGGCTCGTTAATTACACAATTATATTTATCTCGTGACAGTTTTGCTCGTGACAGTTTTGCATGACACAAAGAATTAAATTTTACCAGAACTCCGAGAATCTTATTTTTTTTCAAATGGAACCTAAATGTACCAGCTATTATTGATTGTTGAATGACCACTCTAATTAAATTCTCCCAGCTAGCCTGCAGGTTATATTCTCAAAATAATGAGCTAATGCAACATTTTATTTCGAAATTATATATAGCCGGCCAGCTGCGTGCTGCTTGTATATATGCAGATATTATTATGTCCAATTATACATATGTTTTGACTACTACTCCAGCTATTACTACTTGCTGGAAATTAGTTGGTTGGAGTTCGTTACAGTGTAGTACTAGTTTAATCATCCATCCAGCTGTATATATATATTCTGCAAATTAAATTAATAGTACACATGCACCTGCACTGGATGGCGTATTGATTTTCCCAAGCTAGCTAGGCTGGAATTGGATCGAGTAGGATCAAGTGTTTATTTTATCATTAAAAAAATCAAAAGCTCATTTGTCTAGCTAGTTTTGTACAGCAGCTAATTAAATTAAATCAAGGGAAGCAGAACGCAGAAGGCAAATATTGAAATGTATATATACAACTGGATTTGTATTGATTTGTATTGAACGGTCTTCGGGTTACTATTAATTTTCAAGATACAGAAATTTGTCCTCGCCAAAAAAAAAATACATATATATAATTTCTGTAATATATATATATATGCTGATTTTCATGCAAAGTTTGTTCGATATAAGTATTTCCATCCGCTTAGCTGGAACTTCTACCAGATATAGAAAACTATTTCCATCCGCTTGGATCGTGTTGAACATTCAACCAGCACACAACAAAATCTCATCGTAATTTAAGACTAGGGCTTGTTTCAATAATGTCCAACAAATGTCCATTAATTTTTAGGTAGTGAGCAATTTTCATTAATGAAAAAGACCAAATAGCAACCATAATATAAAACCCGAAGCCTTGAGTAGAGAACATAGAAGATATTGCTGGGACTCAGCGTGCCAGTCAACTTCAGCCTGAGACGTGCCTGTCAAACCACACGAAGGCGGCGACCAGATATGTTACACATCTCAGGAGACTTGACAAAAATTCGCTTAAGCTCTACAACATCTCAAATGCTCTAAACTCGTACTCATATGAAAATTTTAGTTACACATGCTCACCTATTGCTTACAAAGACAACAATGATGATGTCTCCCTCATCCATGCCACATCCAGTCAGTGAGATCACCTGTTGCTGTTAGGGATAAAAATATTAAATAGAGAAAATTGAATACATGGTTAGATATATGTGTCAAAAAATAATAGATAAACATTAACAAATAGAGAAACTTAAGGCATGTTCAAGACATTAAGAAAACCACATCAATCCAAATAACTAATCTACAAGATACTTAAAAAATGTTTGAAAGATATGGCCCACTAATTCTAGGTCTTTGTGCGCTTTGTCGTTAATGGGCTATCTAAAGTGTCACTAGGGCCACCAGCCTCAATGAAACCCACTAGCCCAGCAGGAGCCTTTGAAATGTTGTACGCGCCGTTTGACGAGATGATATGGTCGAAGATGAATTCACATAGCTGTTCAGCGAGGCCCAAGCAAACATGTGGCAGCAATTTACTTATCAGGAGCTTTAATTTCTGCAAATGGAAGAATTAAAGAAGTGGAAAGGTACTATGAGTACTATGTGTTTAGAAAAATGGATTTATGTCTTAAGAGACATGGCGAACCTCAGCATTCGTAATGTTCCAGTTGCCGTCCTCCATGAAAACCCACATAAATCTCATCACGTAGAACCCACATGTGTTCATGCCCGGATCCTGACGTGAGCAATAAGGGTGGCACCAAACTCTGAATTTATTTGCACATGGAGCGTGTCGAATACACTTCTTCTTATACTTCACAAGTGCCTTATCTAGGATGTCAATGAGGGATTGGGAGTTGGCTTACGGTTTCCTCGTTGAATCCATGACGACAATCTTGGAATCGTTTAAATGGATCGCAATAAGAATCCAGTGAGGCCTACATACAAGGGAAGAGAACAATTAACATCTTAAAGTAGAACGATGGGAGGTACAACGATAATGCCACACTTACTTAAAGTGGTAGGGCAAAAGGATGGTATTCATGTCCTGCAGCTTGACAACGGATGTGTAAAGGTAGTTCAGCACTTCTTGGGAGGACCATTCGCCTGCCTCAATATTACAGGAATTGACTATTTGTGGATCGAGGAATCCTAGCTTGTTATGGGTCACTCTACATTCAAGTGCCCCCATTCTGCATAAGGGAAAAAATAGACATGCAACGAGGATATATACTTAGAAAAATGGCGAGAGGTCGAGTATACTTACAATGCCCATAACTGAATTACCGATAAGTCTAGCTCCCTCAGATTGTATAGATGAAATAGTTCTCTAAATGGGACCCAAACTATACCATCACAGTGATGAAAGTCCTCGTCCCTGTAAAAGACGGGGAACATCTCTTTACCATCCTTGGCCATCTGTAAGTACCACTCTTCTACCCTTCTCATTTGAGTACATTTGCCAACGACGTGGCGATATTCGTCGGTAGTCAAAGAATGACCAAGCTTGAACTGAGCTGCCAATGGGGCCATCTCAATATTATCCACATCATCCAAACTTTTCAGCCCTGCCTCTTTTAGAAAGGATTGCATAGTCTTGCTAGCCTCATCTTTCTCGAATTCTTTCTTGGAAAATTCTTGCAATCCCTTTTTCCTGATCGTGTGTCGAAAGTCCGTAATAGGTTGCTTTCGGGCAGGTGGCCTTGCCATGCGAATGAAGTGATCCTATACTTCAACTGGCACTTTCAAAGATGGCTCCAACCTGTTAGGCAATGGCGTCTTCTTGGTCTTCTTCAGAGATGGTGGTTCAGACATATGGGAAGCTTTACAGAGGCGCCCCCTATTTCTCGGCGGGTCGGAAGAAGCTAGGCTCTGATGTGCTGCCTCTTGAGGAGATGGGCTCTTACGTTGTGCCGGTGGAGGCGACGGGCTCTTATGTGGCAATGGTGGTGGACTAGGCATCCTTTGAGGGGAGGGAGGAGGTCCTTCAGAGATAGACCCACCATTGCTTGGCTCGTCATCACCATCTCCTGAAGGAAAGATAATGAAACGCTTGCGCCACAGGATTATGTTGTGGACGGCTTCTCCACGAGTGTTCACCCCCTCCTCTGGAGCAAAATCAAGCTGCACTGCCCTGTATCTCCTCGGCATGTCCTCCACTTCAACCCTTGAGTAGCCACTTGGTATCAGCTTACCGTGTATCCTTCCTCCCTCTGTTACGGGATGTGCCATAGCACGTGCCACCTCTTGACTGATGTTTTGAAGTGGCACATGCAACCTGCATGTAGTACGTATAGTGATGTCGTCCACGGGGTAATGAACCGTGTCCGGTTCTTGAGAAACCTCAGTTGAAGCGCAGCTACTTTTCTTCCCACCTGGACTGGTTACACGGCCAGCTCCATCCTGACTTTCAAGCCTCACCATTACCAGCGCCATTTGTTCCTTCAATTGCCTTATCCCTTCCGATTGGTCTCTGGAATTTTTATTGCTCCGAGACCGGTACCTATGTCTGTCTTCAGGAAAACCTTCCCTCCATAGAACTAGGCCTATTCCTCTTGTGCGTCTCAGGTGCTCAGGGTTCTGCAATGCAAGTGTAAGCTCATCTCTCTCCCTACTCGCAAGAAAAGAACCTTCTGAGGACTTTTGATGAGCATCATGGAGCCTCTGGGACACTTCTTGCTCTCGAGGACCCTTCTGTACCAACTCGCCTGTATCCGAGAGTGTTGAACCTCGGGCGTATTGGTAATTCTTTCCCCGTTGACACCAGTCCTTCGTCTCGATCTCGATTCCCTTTTGCAGCAGCTCATCTTCCCGGAGTTGCCATTTGCCTATGTTCTTAGCATATCCGCTAGGGCCGAGACGGTGAGGGTATCAGTTTTTGGCCGCATTGGCCTGGTTCCTTTCGCTAATCTCCTTTGCCTCATCTGATGTTCTATAGGCCACAAAGTCATCCCAGAAAAGACGACACCTTCGATAATTGGCATCTTCAAAATTTGGTGTCAGGCCCTTCTTGACAAACTTCCTGTTAAGGTCCATCTTCCACTTCTTGAAGCTGATGGACATCTTCTTAAGAGCCCCGGACTTTGCGAGTTCTTGTTGTCCCTCGGGAAACTGGAATGTCCGCTTTAACTTTTCCTAAGCAAAATCCTTGTCTCTGTCTGGTACCTTCCACTCCAATTCATCTCTATCACTGTTCTTCCAGTGCCGGTACTTGATGCGGATGTCATCCTTCACGATGACACCTATAGCATTGCCATATGGGGTGAGTGCCGATTCTGGAGCTATAGGTGTCCCATCTGCAGCTAACTCCGTGATAGTGTATAGACCTGAGGGCATCCTAGTTGGACCTCTAGCCTTTCTTCTTGCCGATGAGGTTGAAGTATTCGCGGAGTGCATAGTGGCCGAAGGATCAACCTCCTTCAAACATCAGTATAAATTAGTCATTCATATCTGACGATATATGTACTTTTAAGGTATTATTTGTTCCAGATGGGTTAATTTACCTCCATATTGTGCGGGTTATCACCGGGCTGATTCAAGTTTAGAAAGCCACTTGGGCTACCATTACCACTATCGCTTTCTCCAGAATTTGCAGGCCTACTGTTATCTTGTTTGCCTGACATTTCCGAATTTGTAGACCTAGGCTAGAACTATTGCTAGATAGATACAAAAAATTAGTGTTAGAACTTATTGTCGTCTTGATGATATTCTTATAAATCTAGCAAAAGTTAAGTAATGCCATCTAATTCCATACATAACTTGACTGGACCAGTATGATCTAATTAAATAATTACACGAGGTAGTAGCTAACCCAGCAGCGTGCATACATCAATTAAACTTAAACAATACAATATTTTGGAGCTCACCCACATGTGACAAGTGACAGTCTAATTAAAGAGTTCCATCAGCTTCAAAACTTAAACAATACATCAATTAAACTTCAAAATAAGCAGGAATTATATGTAACCAACAACACCTAGAGCTATGTAAAAAAAAAGGTCACACCTATATGTGTAGTGACTATCCGATTAAGTACAAGAAGAACCCTTGCAACAATTCAGTTTTTTTAAATAAATGAAAAAGAAGAATCTTTATTTGATGCAATCATGATTACGATCGAATACTTACTGAATCTTTATTTGATGCAATCATGATTAGTAAAAATAAAGTATATTTATCTTCCATGGAAGCAAAGGGCAGAAACTAAAGTGTATGCTACATGCTTATCCTGATGGGATTTACCATCTACGTTCAGCAAAACATATAAGCAGCCAAATTACTCTTAGCAAACAACCAAATCAAGTCTCTAAATGAAAATGCATCTATTAAAACACATATGCACATGAATCAATGGAAACACATCACAGACTCCACTGCCAAGGAACAAAAAAACAAATTTGATCTATTCAAAACAGTTATGGAAACATCATGTTAGTCAAGTGCATATCAAACAATTTTCACCAAAGTGCTTCTGTCATGTACAAATGAACAAATCCCCCAAATAGCACAAGAATAGCACAAGAACATTTAGTACTGAAATTTTGATGAAACAGCATGGTCTGAAAAAGAAATGCACATACAAGCCAGAAGCTTAATTTCTAACCTAAAATTCACAAAGATGTTGGTTATATTTCAAATTGTTCACCATAATTTCTAACCATCACATTCTTTTATTACTGGAAGAGTATCAGTATTATGGAATCCTTTCCAAGTTCCAACAGTGAAAACATTTTGGAAATAATAACGAAGCAACAAGTCTGAACATTAAAACCATATGCTTTATATTTTACTGAATTAATTCATCAATTCTCAAATGGTCAGTCCATATGCCAATTTGACCTCCAGCATTGCCAGAATATTTTGCATTGTTAACTATCTGTGCCATAAGTCCACATCCCTCTAGTTGAACTCAGCAAGAATGCAAATACAAAAGCACGGTGTTGAAATCACATTAATCAGTCTAACTTAATATTCACGATGTATACAACTAATTGACATTATTGCACACCTTTCACAACGAAGAATGGAGGACGCCGGCGAAGAATGGAGCCACCACCTCCCGCAGCAGCAGCAGCAGCAACAGCTCGAGGAGAAAACCACAGCGGTGGAGGAGGGCGACGGCGACGATGGAGGACGGGGATGGTGATGGAGGGCGCAGGCGGGCGGGCGAGGAGACCGCGAATCCGGAAGGAGGACGACGGTGATGGAGGAGAGCAGAGGTGACGATGGAGGACGCCGGCGCTGGAGGAGGGCAGGGGCGGCGGTGGAGGAGGACGAGGATGGAGGGCGCAGGCGGCCGGGCGAGGGGCCCGCGGATCCGGAAAGAGGACGATGGTCGATGGCGATAGCGGTAAATCCAGGCAGGGGGAGGACCGACGGTGGTGCAGGAAGGGGACGGCGGTGGACGGCGACGACGGGCGGCGGGCGGCGGCTGGTAGAGCGATGGCGTCGGCAGGCTAGTTTGGGGGAAATGGCGTCGGCAGTGGCTTGGGAAATGGCGATGGCCCAGCATATATACAAGCCACATAGGTACCGGTTCGTATTTACAACCGGTACCTATTATGGTAAAAGGTGCCGGTTGTAAATTGGAACCGGTACCTATTTATGTAAAAGGTGCCGGTTGTAAATTGGAACCGGTACCTTTTCCACCATATAGGTACCGGTTCTTATAAACAACCGGCACCTTTTACCACATAGGTGCCGGTTGTTAATACGAACCAGTACCTATGGACAATTCTGGGGGGGGTTATACATGTACCTTTAACACAATCACAATTACATGTTTGCAAATGTAGTACTTCACAGCCAGTATTCACAACCAGGATATGTGTGGAAATCTTACAGTATTCACAGCAAAGGCTCTGACTACAGAGATCCATGCAAGTGAGCTGTTGTTTGGGGCATCATTCATATATATATATATATATATATATATATATATATATATATATCAAAATTATAAGAATTTCAAATCTAAAATAAATCAGTAAAGAGCCACAATTTTGATTTAGTAAAACCCATCTACTGCCAACAAATACCATATTTTCTCTTTTGTTGTGTAATTGTTCTATTCTAATTAATTGAATCGGTTCAACTCTTGTCCTCATATTCAAATGAATCGAGATTGATAAAGAGTTAGTTAATGATGTTTGAACATGTACTTTTTTTAGTGCCTATTTATTTTTTATTGGTATCTATGGTTTGATCACAACCCATAACATGCTTAGAGCTCTAATATGCCTTGAACTTATACTGAATTCAATTAATCTAAATCTCGTTATATATATATATATATATATATATATATATATATGTATATATGTATATATATATAGCAAGATAGATAGATAGATAGATGGAGACACACACCAATAGCCTCCACTAAGGCTGGACCAATTACACAATTACATGTTTGTTACAATAAAATTCAAACATGCAGGTCTATCACAATTACTCCTTCTTCATGGTCGCTGCGAACATATGGTGCTTCTTCCTCGTCTTCGTCTTCCTGACTATCTTCACCTCCTTCTACATCTGTTGCAAACGGTGGTAGCTCGTCGATTTGATCGTAGCCTTCCTCATCAACGATATTCTCAACTCCGACAATACTTCGCTTTACATAGAGAACCATGTGGCGATCGGTCAACGAAGAAGGGTCTTTGACATAGAAAACTTGTGTTACGGATTTTGCGAGCACAAATGGTTCATCTTGATAACCCACATTGTTTAAGTCCACGATAAACATTCCGTACTTGTCAATCCTCAAACCACTTGGAATTTTGACCCATTGACACTGGAAAAGTGGTACCTTCAGCGGTCCATATTCAAGCTCCCAGATTGCCTCTATATAACCAAGGTACGTTTGTTCTACACCATTACTGTCGAAGGCGTCTATGCGGACACCACTGTTTTGATACGACCTCTTGGCATCCTGGGTTCTCGTCTAAAATGTATAGCCATTAATGTCATACCCTTGGAATGAATGAATTGTGCTCGCAGGTCCCCGAGACAAAACATACAGCTGGTCACTATCGGTATTCATAGCAATGATATGCTTCCATAACCAATCGCCGAAATTCAACCTATGCTGCTTAGCTATCCATGCCTCTGATTTGCTTGGGTTCTCGCTGCAGAATGTGTTATAATGCATGTCAACAAATGGAGCCACCAAGGCCGACTGCTGGAGCACTGCGAAATATGCTTGCCGTAATGTTTCAAGGCTAGGAGCGAAAATTGCCTTATGCCCTAGTGTCCCTTTCCCTAGTAGCCTACCCTCGTGTCGAGACATCGGCACACCAATGGGATGCAAATCCATATAGTCGATACAGAACTCAACCACCTCCTCTGTTGCATAACCCTCTACGATACTGCCTTCTGGTCGAGCTCTATTACGCACATACTTCTTTATGATCCCCATGAACCTCTCGAAAGCCCACATGTTATGCAGATACACTGGACCAAGAATCTTTATCTCTTTCACGATATGTGACACGAGGTGAACCATTATATCAAAAAATGATAGTGGAAAACACATCTCGAACTGGCAAAGGGTAATGATTACATCTGCTTGGAGCTTGTCTAGCGTGCTTGGATCGATCACCTTCTGATATATAGCATTGAAGAACGAGCACAGCTTTATGATTGGGTTTCGAACCTTATCTGGCAAAATGCCTCTAATAGCAACAGGAAGAAGTTGTGTCATCAGCACGTGGCAATCATGTGACTTCGTGTCCACTAATTTCTTCTCTTTCATGTTGACAAGTCTTTTAATGTTCGCAGAGTAACCAGAAGGGACTCGGACACCCTGCAGGCACTCCAACAGGCTTATTTTCTCTACGGCACTAAGAGTGTAGCACGTGGGAGGGAGATACTGGCGACCATTGGGCCGTTCTTAAGGATGTAGCTCGGGCCTGATGTTCATGTCTACGAGGTCTCTCCGGGCTTTCAACGTGTCCTTTGTCTAGCCGGGTATGTTTAGCATGAGTCCCATCAAACTCTCGCACACATTCTTCTCAACATGCATCACGTCAATCGCGTGATGGACATCCAAATCTTTCCAATATGGTAGTTCCCAAAAGATAGATTTCTTCTTCCAAAGAGGTTTCTCACCACCCTTGCTCGTTGTGCCTCGATTGCCTTGCCCCTTACCAAATATACATTCAATATCTTGTACCTCTTCAAAAATCTCTTTGCCGGTACGGTGTGTTGGAGCTGTACCCTCCTCCACCGTGCCATCGAAATCTCTTGTATTGCTACGGTACTGGTGGTCGGCTAGAAGAAACCTCCGATGGTACATGTACACAGTCTTTCCGGAGTACTTCAGCTACCTGCTCGCTGTATCCCGCATGCACTGCACACATGCACAACCACCTTTCACTGTTTTCCCGGATGTGTTACCAGCTGCAGGGTAATCTTGGATGGTAACGAACAATATTGCCCTTAAGGTGAAGTACTCTCTTTTGTACGCATCCCACATCTGCACACCCCGGTCCCATAGAAACTTAAGATCATCCACTAATGACCTGAAGTAGGCATCGATATCGTTGCTAGGTTGCTTGGGCCCTTAGATTAGAAGTGGCATCATAATATACTTACGCTTCATGCATAACCATGAAGGAAGGTTGTAGATAACAAGTGCCACTGGCCACGTGCTATATCGACTGCTCATGTCACCAAATGGATACATCCCGTCTGTGCTCAGCCCAAACCTTATATTCCTAATCTCTTGCACAAAATGCTTTCTGTACTTTCTATCTATCTTTCATCATTGAGATCCATCGGCAGGGTGTCTTATCATTCCATCCTTCTTACGCCCTTCGTGGTGCCAACACATCATCTTTGCATGTTTTTTGTTTGCATACATGCGTTCAATCCGAGGGATTATAGGAAAATACCACGCAACTTTAACGGGCACTTTCCTCTTCTTCAGGACTGGGCCACCACTGTCATCATCAACATCATCATCATCGTTAACTCCACCCTTATACCACGGTGCTCCAATACTTTGGATACTTTGGATAGCCCTTTCAGCGATGAGGAGGTTTGGAACACTAGTAAAAACCTACCCTCAGACAAAGCCCCGGGCCCGGATGGATTCACTGGAAAGTTTTACAAGTCTTGCTGGGCAGTGATCAAGGTTGATATTATGGCAGCTTTGCAGGCTATTTGGAGAAAGGATTTCAGAAATCTCTGGAAGCTTAACTCAGCTTATATCACATTAATTCCGAAGAAGGCTGAGGTGGATCAAGTGAAGGATTTCAGACCCATTAGTCTAGTTCACAGCTTTGCAAAATTAGTAACTAAATTACTTGCAAACAGATTGGCTGGTCGCCTTGATGAAATGGTCTCCCCCAACCAAAGTGCTTTCATCAAACATCGGTTTATACAGGATAATTATATGATGGTTCAGCAAACTGTGAGATTCCTCCATTCCCAAAAGCAGCCCAGATTCCTGCTCAAATTAGATATTACAAAAGCTTTCGATTCGGTATCTTGGTCTTTCCTCCTGCAGGTTCTTGAGAAATTGGGATTTGGCCTAAGGTGGCTTGATCTTGTGTGTGGCCTTCTGGCATCTTCGTCAACTTAGGTTCTCCTCAATGGTAACCCAGGAGATATCATCCAGCATAGAAGAGGTCTTCGCCAAGGGGACCCTCTCTCCCCGATGCTCTTCATTCTTGTCATGGATGTCCTAAATTGGATGGTTACAAGGGCGTCCGATGAGGGGCTGTTACAACCCCTCTCTAGAAGACCCATTCAGCACAGGATTTCTCTATACGCAGATGATGTGGCCCTCTTTCTCAAACCTGCTGCTAAGGATATCTCTTTGACACTTAGTTTACTCCAATTGTTTGGAGATGCTTCAGGGCTGAGAACTAATGTTCAGAAAAGTAGTGTGATGCCCATCCGGTACTCTGATGATGACTTGGCTGTTATTCAGAATTTACTGCCTTGTGAAATCACAAATTTCCCTTGCAAATATCTAGGTCTTCCCCTATCTCTCAGGAAACTTACAAGGGAACAATTTCAGCCCATAATTGATAGGATTGCGGATCAATTGCCTGGATGGAAGGCTGAGCTAATGACACGGGCTAGCAGGGTTGTGCAAGTGCAGCACGTCCTAACAGCCATGATGATCTATCTAGGCATGGCTATTGATTTACCCCCCTGGGCAATTAAGGCCATCGATAAAATTAGAAGAGGTTTTGTTTGGAGAGGACGCAAGGATGCAAAAGGTGGGCATTGTCTCATTGCTTGGCCTAAAGTTTGTCGGGCTAAGGAGCTTGGAGGGCTAGGAATCTCAGATCTGAAATCTCTTGGGGTGGCTTTGAGGGTAAGATGGTCTTGGCTAAAGAAATCCAAGCCTAATAAGCCTTGGGCCTGCTTGCCTCTTCAAGCAAGCAAGGAGGTTGAATCTCTCCTGTCCTTGGCCACATCTACTGAAATTGGAGATGGTGCTAATACCCTCTTTTGGAAGGATAATTGGCTGAATAGTGAAAGTATCCAGAACCGTCCCAACCTGTTCGCTCTTGTTACAAAAAGAAGGGCTAATAAGCGCACTGTTTCATCTGCTCTTGATGACTACAAATGGCTGGAAGATATTCAGGGAGACATCTCTGTGCAGGCTGTTATGGAATACCTGGATCTTTGGGATGCCTTAGAAGATTTCGTGCTTCAGGAGGAGATCCCCAACAAGCATCTCTGGAGACTTTCTGGTTCAGGGAGATACACAGCTAAATCCGCCTATGATGCTCGTTTCGAGGGAGCCATCAGATTTTCTCCTTATGAACGCATCTAGAAATCTTGGGCGCCCCCTAAATGTCGCTTCTTCATGTGGTTGGTTGCTCACAATCGTTGCTGGACAGCAGATAGACTGGCCCGTCGGGGCCTTCCTCACCCTAATCAGTGTCTCCTTTGCGATCAGGAGGAACAGAACATCCAACACCTCCTCATTGGATGCGTGTTTTCAAGACAGTTCTGGTATGCCATCCTTCATAGCTTTGGGCTCGCAGTGCTTGCTCCACAGCCAACAGACTCCTTTTTTGACGCCTGGTGGGAGAAGGTAATTTGGACAGTGAGCAGTGATGTGCGAAAGGGCTTGAACTCCCTCATCATCCTAGGCGCATGGACCATTTGGAAGCACCGAAATGACTGTGTCTTCAATGGTGCCACATCGAGTTTATCCACTGCCTTGTTGCTCGCTCAGGAGGAGGCTTTGATTTGGTCTTTGGCGGGGGCCAAGGGGCCGTTCCTACTCCCAGCCCAGGCTGTTAGTTAGTGGGTTTCTGTTCTTCTATGGTCATGACCTTTTCACAGTTATAGGCGATTGAGTTCAGTTATTTTTGTAAGTGAGTGTGTGTGTGGCTGGTGTGTGTGTGTTTTTGGGGTGTGTTTGAGTCTATATACGACTCATTTCTTTCTCCTATTAATACAATGATACGCAGTTCTCCTGCGTGTTCGAGAAAAAAATTTCTGCACTTCCAGTCCGAGTGGGCAGACAAACCTTCTTCGCTCGGTATGTTGTTTCTGGCAGCACATGACCCGCTGAAAGGAGGTCTCCAATCAGCTGTAGAAGCTCTGTGAAGCTCTTGTCACTCCAACCGTTGGTTGATTTTATCTGCAGCAACGAGAGGATGACGTGTAACTTGGTGTGCTGCTCATTGCATCCTGGATAAAGCGGGGTTTTTGAGTCCTCCACCATGCCCTTGAACTTCTCGTATTTCCTGTCATCGTCGTAGGCTGTCTCCCCGTCGCATAACATCTGATCTAAACCATCTGATTCGTCACTATCATATCCACCTCCGTCAGCAGGCAACTCCACATTGTCTCCGTCCATTACATCCGGATTCTCATCTTCACCATGATTATCCTGACATGTGTAATTAGGCATAAAACTCCTTGTTAGGAGATGCTCATGAACTTGTTTTGCAGGAAACTGTCTCTCATTCCTGCAATCAGCGCATGGACAACGCAAGTGTTCCGTTGTGTTCAATGATCTGGATCTCGTGGCTACGATCACGAAGTTGGTTACTCTCCTGGCATATTCTAAGGTACCGCACTCCGGAACGTTCATCCCTCCTTCATCCATCGCTCCTATGAAAATTCTTAAATTAACCACTAACATACATATATCATTCTCTATATTTATTGAAATTCTGATATATGTTAATAACAGTTACATTACTCATTGATGATTAATCTCTAAATTACTCCAATATAATAAGTCATCATACTTTCTCATGCTTCTCATTCAACAAAACAAATTGTAAAAAATAACTTGGTAAATATTAGTGCGAATTACATATCGAATCAACACATACTAACCTTTACGCATGCAAACACATAGATCTCTCGATATTTTGTAAATTTTTGGGCAAAACCTCCTCCCCCGTTTGGATGAGCTGAAGAGAAGCCTCAAAATCATGAGAATGCAGTGAACGAGGGGTATATATAGACTTGGGGGATATAGGTGTCGGTTCATGTTATGAACCGGCACCTATTTAGTTTCCTTCCGAAGGAAGTCACCACATAAGTGCTGGTTTTTAATAAGAACCGGCATCTATGTGATAGGTGCCGGTTTATTAGGTTAAAGCGACACCTATGTGGCCGTAACATAGGTGCCGGTTCTTATTACGGACCGGCACCTATGTGATAGGTGCCGGTTCGTAATAAGAACCGGCACTTTTTTTGGGCTCATAGGTGCCGGTTTTTCTTACAAACCGGTACCAATGAGTTTTTCCAAACCAACCGGCACCTATAAGACCTTATAGGTGTCAGGTGCCGGTTCATGAAAAAAATAGCGGGAATTGTCTTTCAGGTGTCGGTTCTAGCAAATCCGGCACTTATATAACCGGTACCTATGAAGGTATTTGTAGTAGTGTTCATTGAGGATTGCATAGTTCTATTACCAAGTGAGTTGGCTATCAGAGCAAGGGAAGTTGTACAGAGATTTAGTGTGATCCAAGGCTACTATGATAGTTTCACCTTCTCTGAGAATAATGGGAAAGAAGGATTATCCTGAAATCAATAGTGTGCGGCAGACTGGGTCTTTTGTATTTGCGCCGAGAATGTCTGGCCGGTGATGCTACGGGGTAATTTTTTTCTTAATAATGGATATTGAACATGGCCTTAGCTTCAACAGAACCTATAGCCAATTATTATGGGATAGAAAACTTTAGTCAGGTAAACACTAATTTTGATCTTATCGACCTAACAGTCTTCTCTTTAGACAAAAACACTACTACAAAATGCACATTGATACTGACTACGAAGCCCACATAGGTGCCTTAAGCGGCACTGATATGGGAAATCCAAGGTGCCGATTAGAACTGGCACCTTTGAGGAATGAAACTATCATCTGTACTATACGTGTTTAGTTTTTTAATATTTAGCATATATTATTTTTATTTTTGCGTACTATAGATGTCTTTATGGATTCAATATAAATTAATGGAAGATATTTTCTATTTAAAATATGGCTTGGACTGTTTCATCCAATAGAAGACAAACTCATATTTACTTCTACTCCCTCCTTTTGTCATATGCTTTCCTATTTTCTTTACAAATAAATATAAAATAAAATAAGATTGCAATTATATAATATAATTAATATGTAGAACATTTATAAGGGCCATAGACTAAAGTATAACAAAACTTTTGTTAGGTCAATTTATAAATTATAGTTTATTGCATGACTTTTGTTTAATTTTAGTTTGATTTGTGTTCCCTAATTAATTAAATTTAGTATGAACTACCCACATACCATGCGTACTTAATAGAAATCAAAGAGGAAAAAAACATGACGAGTACTCCCTCTATTCTTTACTTATTATTTAGGGCACTAATGTTGTCTCCAAAACGTACAACTTATTCTTTACTTATACATGATGGATATATACTTTACGTTATCTTCATATGAGCCGAATAGACTGGACCATGCAAGTTGAGCATATTTGTATATATGACGATATAGTCCTCTTTTTTTTACGATTTATAATAATTCCCAAATGTTGTGCAAAGTACCAAGATATGACTTGTTGAAATTGTAAATATAATTTAGTTGTGCATATTTGGGAACCAAAAACAGATATAGGGATACAGGAGTAGTATTTATTGTCATCTTTTCATAGTTTTCATGTATGTTTTTATTACATGCAAAGAATTAAAATACAACCTAACACATAATTTTCTTTTATGAGTTAAAATATATTCAATATAGATAATAAATCATTAATTTAATGGTAAATAATAAAATGGTCTAAAGTGAAGCCACAATGTCTTAATTCACATGTGGAGCCTACCCACGTGGTAATTATTTTTTAAGTGGTAGACGACGTATCTCATCCCATCTAGAAGCCTATGGTGACATGTTAATCTCAAAATATGCTAGCCTAGTCTCTCGGAGGTATTCGTAGGGGCGAAGTGTACGTGTGTGCATTTCGTAAGGTGAATGTGTGTGGCTGTATGTGAGTAACTGCATTTGTACGGTGTTTCTTCAAAAAATAGTCATCTTAATAAATTATTGGTTTAATTTCGATGAATATGATGATTTGATCCAAGTAGAAATCCATTATACTTACATACGCTTGCCCGTACAAGAGGAGAGGTGGGATTTGAGGGCCCGCGGTTTGTTTGGCTTAGGATCAATCTAATTAGGGCCAGTTTGGCACAGCTCTAGCTCCCAACTCCAACTTATCTAGAGCTGGAGTTGTGCCAAATGGTACTGATTCTCTATTTTTTGGAGCGGAGTTAGCAGAGTTGCTTCACAAAACTGTACTACGGGGGTCGAGCTGGGTTTTTGCTGCTCCACCACTCCACTCTACCCCAAAAACACACTACCGTTTATTTTTTTATGCATTTACGCAATATGCCACTACACTACCCCTTCACACCCCTCTCCTCCCGTTCTCTATCATCTCTTGAGCTAGAGCAGCAGCGGCGGGCGGCGGCGCGCAAGGGCAGCAGGGCGACGAGTGGCGGCTTGCGCGCTAAGCATCGTCGGCGTCGGCAGGCGGCACGCGCGCTGCTGCGCATGGGCGGAACATCGGCGAGATCAGTGGCGGCAAGGTGACGCGCGTGCAGGCAGAGCGGTGTCGGCGTCTCCGCGTCTATAGGGTGACGTGCGTGCAGCGGCGCGCGAGTTGATCGACGACGGCAAACACGTAGGCAGACCAGCAGCGGTGGCGCACGAGCTGACCAGCAGCAGCAATGGCATCGGCATGGTGGCACACAAGCTGAGCTGGCGGTGGTGACGGGAAGGCGACGCCAACCAAGCGTTCGATGAAATGGCAACAAGGGGCGTGGTGGCATGGAGTTGACCAATCTAGACAAACACTTTCATACCCACCTTCAGCTCCTACAAGAGCCAGCTCCCACTGGAGTTGAGGTTGGAGTTGGGAGTTGGAGTTTAGAGCACTACCAAATGGGGCCTAATGATCTAAAATTATGGATCCACCAAATTAAGTGAAAATGGATGGTTAGATGTTTTTATTTTTTTCTTAGAGTTTACTAGAAAAACTGTCCGTGCGTTGCAACGGGTAAACTAAAATTATAACAAATATAAAAATATTAGATGATTAGGGTTCAGTTTTTCATGATATGAACCTTTAAGAAAATATATTCCTAAAGAAATAAATAAAGTTAAAAAACGGCCTCTTTGGACCCGCTGGCCTGCTAGGCATTCGCACACGCGGTCCAGTAGTGTTGCGTCCCGAGGAGGGAGGCCGGCCCAACGCTAGATCGATCTGAGCCATTCATTTTGATCGACGACTTTGATTGATTCCGAATCCATCAAAACCGTCGATGAACCTAATCCTAAATTCACTTTCCTCTTCCCTCCCAACCGCGAGCTGCCTCTCCCTACCGATGGCGCCTCTCCCCCTCCGTCGCTCCCTCTCTGTTCTCCCTCTTCCCCCACCGGCGGCACCTCTCCCCCTCCGCTCGCTCCCTCTCCACCCCTCCCCCTTCCCCCACCGACATCGCCACTCCCTCTCCGCAGTGGGCCGCCTCTCCCCCTCCCCTCCTTCTCGCCCCACCGGCGGCGCCACTTCCTCTTCCCCCACCGGCGCTCTCCCTCCCACCAACGTCGGTCCCTTTCCTCCTTGTCGGAGTGCCGCCGCCGCCCCGCTTGTTGCTAGATCCGGCCTGAGGCTCGTCGGATCTGGCCTCGGGAGACGTTGGCGAGTGTTGGTAGCGATGGTGGCGCAGCTCGTCCGAGCCACCGCCGATGGCTACTCCGCTTCCTCTCCTCGTCGAATCTGGCCTTGGGAGGCGGTGGCGGCAGCTCAAAGCCGGTGGCGGCGGTTGAAGCTCGACGGTGGCAAACTCAGTCCGGTGATTGGATTTTTGTTCGATTTGGGTTTCTTTTTTTTTTGCTGTTCTTCAATTCTTGTATCAGAAACTCTGAATGATTAAATTTGATGTGAACTCTGAATGATTTTTCGTGTTTTGGACTCGGATGTTGCGAACGAAAAAATTTGTGTGAGGATGGACAAAAATCCACCGGAAGCCTTACATATTTTTTAATTAAGTATAGATATAGATAGGTGTAATACGCCAAGCTTCGAATTAGTGTATTTTGGAAAATTCAACTTCTGAACCGTTGGTTGAATAGGCGATCAGGATCCGTGGATTTGTAGAGCTCACCGAATAGTGCAAAATAGACTATAAGTTTGTGGAAATCAGATTCCCGAGAAATTTCCGGTGATCGAATTAAGGTGGGGGAAACAAGTGATCGCTAGCAGCTAGCCCTAGCCGCCGTCGTCCGCATCCCCATCTCTGCGCCGCTGCTGCTGGTGCAGCCGTCGCCGGTCGCCACAGCCGTCGTCGTCCATCGCCGCCAATTTATTCCATCTGCTCGTCTCCTTCTTGGTGAGCTATTGCTGCCAATCCCTGCTGCTGCCGCCAATTTGATCTGTTCCTGCTGCTGCCGCCGCCAATTTGATATGTTCCTGCTGCTGCTAATGCGTGGCCTGCTGCTTGTTGCTGCTGCATCGATCAGAGAGGAGAAGGGTCCAGAGAGCCGAGGAAGCAGTTGAACAGGAAGGGAAGGAAAAGGTAGAGCAACTTTAGGGAATTTCAGCGATTTCGCAAATTAGGGCAATTTGTTGCAAGGTAGTGTTCCTCCTCTGCAAGGGTAACTTCCTTTTAGTCCCTAGACGTAAAAGATTTGAATAGAAATTAATTCGCTGGCCGTTTGTGCAATTTTTGAGGTTCTTGATTATGGACTGGAAACCGTATTTTCAAATCTGGTTTCAAACAATTGGGATTCAGGTTAGGCGTCCTCAATAAAGTTTGTAGCCATCGTCGATATCTTTCTATCGGTTCTGGTTTCGCTCGATTCCAATAAACGGTTTAGGAAAAACAACAGAAACAGTACTGCTGATCGGGTCCAAAAAACAGGGACAGCAATTTGTTTTCCTTAATCTGAGACCTACAGGGGCTTAATCTGATTTTTCTCCCAACATAAAAGTTGTAGTTAGATGACCAAAGTTGTATAATTTGCTAGATTACATCAGGCGGTTTGCGAGTTACGCATGAAACAGTAATTAAACTGCTATAGGTTGTTTAATATGAATCGATAAAATATTTATATATTTTACGTTTTGATTTTAGTAAATATCCCTTGAAACTATCATTAGTTGAATATAGTGGTTTATTCATAGTTGTGCTCCACAGGTGTGGAGGATTCCAAAGTTGGAGGAGTTGAGCCGGGTTATCGAAGGAGTTTGTATAATTTGCTAGATTACATCAGGCGGTTTGCGAGTTACGCATAAAACAGTAATTAAACTGCTATAGGTTGTTTAATATGAATCGATAAAATATTTATATATTTTACGTTTTGATTTTAGTAAATATCCCTTGAAACTATCATTAGTTGAATATAGTGGTTTATTCATAGTTTTGCTCCACAGATGTGGAGGATTCCAAAGTTGGAGGAGTTGAGCTGGGTTATCGAAGGAGTTAAGGCAAGTACAAGATGAACTTGTGTGATGGATAAACTAGGTTGCTTTCTTTAGTTTCACTTATATAATTAATATTTGAATACTTACTATTATTGGTTGTGTGGTTCTGATGTCATGCTACATATTCATGTTCCGTTTCATATTCAAGTTCACAACATTATTCCTGTTTCATTATTTCGGATGTTCTATTTACATTATTTAAGTACCATGCGTAGTTATGGGAATGCAGTTTGGATCTTCATTCATGATCCTTGAGAAGCACTGATCACACTTGCTCAGCACCGGTAATGCTAAGAGGATATTCACACCTGTCCGGGAAGGAACTATTACTTTTTGCCTTCTTCGTTTTAAAATAAAGGAAATCAAATGTTTCGTATTGGTTTCTTATTGTACTAAATCTGTGTATGTTTTACTAATTCCATACTATACTAGTTAAGTATCTTTACTCACTCTTGTATTTAATTTGGTTTTTAGGTACCTAATGATGTGGATCTACATGGGATGGGAGTAGCATCCTTGGACTACACACTTTATTACACACCATTGAATTTTAGCTATGTTTCTGCTTAGCATGAATTTTGCTTAGAACTTGTAAAGGTCATCTAAAGTTCTGGTTATTATTTTCATATGGATTTTTGTAGAGCTTGGATGGTTTGCAAGGTGTGGATTATATTGTTATTGATTTATCTTATAGCTGCCTGTCATGGATGTCCGTATTTACGAGGGAGACTCTGCTGAAATTTCTAATAATTTTGGAAATTAGTGGTTTTGAGTGTATTTTGGTGTGGCACTCTAGGTATGTGGTTACGTGGGGTATTACAATAGGAATTTTAGATTATCACATGGCTGCTTATAAGCATTTATAGGAATGTCACGTGGTGGCTTAGAAGTGCTTATAGAAAGTTTAATGATAGATAGCCACTTGTTCGTCGCCGACATAATCTATCACCATGATTTACGTTTCTTGTTCAGCAGAGACGAAGGCATTATTATTTATGCGTTTTTGAGAAATGGATTGCATTTCCAATGACATTTTACCCGAATAACACTTCGGCACTCATACTTGAACTCCCAGTTCATTGAAAGGCACATAACAAGCTCTAATACCAGGCCATGCTTCTCAAATCTCAACACCACTTGTTGGCAATATCCATGAGCAATTCTGAGAGCTCCCTCGCCTTTGAGAACATGGGCATATGATCAGCTCCCTGCAACGTCCTCACCTCCGTGCCAGGGTTCCATGACACCATCAGCCGCTGGATCTCCGCCGGCTTCCACTCGTCGTCCTCTGCCACGACGTACACTCGCCTCACCGCGCCGTACCTGCCGGCCGTCAGGACATCCCCGTTCATCGTGGCATCGTTCAGGAACCGTCGTGACGGCCTCACCATCAACATTGCCAGGGCCAGGTCCTGCAAGCATTGCACCTTCAGAGGAACCATGAACAAGGTCGTCCTATTACGTAAAGTCACCGTAACGTGGTCGCTGACATATAGACCTATAGGTGATGGGTGTCACATGTCAGTGACAATGTCATGGCGTGTAGTTAATTGCATCAGAGGAACAAATAATGGCCATTGTTGCATACCTCAGGTGGGCTGAGCTGATACACTCGCCGTGCCAAGTACTCTGGTCCGAACAGAAACGTCTTGTCTGGATTCTGGGGATCACCGATGGTCCGAATCGTGCAATCCATGAAGAAATCTGCATCCTTCCCTTGCGATAGCTAGCCGCAGTTCGTACAATTCAGAGTATGTTCAGACTGCTTTCACAAAGGATTTGGGTTATTTCGCTGTCACTCACAGAGGCGTAGGTACGTACCTGCTTGAACGCGAACGACATGGGCTTGCCGGCGGCGGGCATGGTGGCGGTGACGAACACGGCGACGGCGATCTTCTCCGGGTGCCTCTCCATGGCCAGCGCGAGGCTCTGCCCGCCGAAGCTGTGTGCGACGACGACCGCCTTCTCCTCGCCGTCCTGATCGCCCGACAGCATGGCCAGCGCGTCCAGCAGCGGCGCAGTGTACCGCTCGAAGGATGGCACCTCGTCGGCGCGGCCCGGGCGGGCGCCGCACGCGGCCATGTCGAGCGCGGTGACGCGGTGGCCTGCGGAGGACAGCGCCGTGGCCACCCTGTACCAGCACCACGCGCCGTGGCAGACGCCGTGTACGAGGATGAAGTGGTGGCGCCGTTGCTGCTGCTTGTTGCTGCCGCTCGCCGTCGTCTCCGGTGAGCTCATGGTGGACCAACTCACCGGCCGGCCGCGATCAGTGGCTCGCCCAACAGAAAAAAAAACAACCAGTTTCGTCTCCTGGGGTCACGATAAGAATGCTAAAATGGCAGGGCACAGCAGCTATCTTGTCATCTGCAATATTTAAAATTTTAAATCCTCAGTGCCCAGGTGATGCCGTGCAGGCTGTGCAGCCACTAAGGCTGCCTTCCTTTCTGTCGGTTGGAAACTTTTTCCTTCCGTATGAAAAACGAAACAGCTGTCTTCCTTTCTGTAGGTTGAAAACTTTTTCCTTCCATATGAAAAACGGAACAGCTTATTAGCATAGGATTAATTAAGTATGGACTAAAACTAATTTAAAAAATAAATTAATATGATTTTTTAAATCAATTTTACTATAGAAAATTTTTATAAAAAATATACCGTTTAACAGTTTGAAAAGCGTGCGCGTGAAACACAAGAGATGAGAGATGAGAGTTAGGAACACATTCTCCCAAATACAGTCTAAATGGACCCCTCCAAAAGAAAAAGATATCCGAATTCCGAAATGGCTCTTAGTAGAAGCTGGCCCTACAATGCACTAGCACAATCAAAATTCCTGAGGTCTTCTGATACTTGTCACCGGTTATTATTTGTCTTTTTCGAATAAAATCTATAAATACGTGTTGCATGATTAATATTGTCATGAAACTTACTAATTATGATTTAATCATTCAAAATTGGTTCATGCTCAAAGTTAAAATTATACCGATAAATTATTTGAAATCACAGGGAGGGGGATGTCAATCCAGGGAGTAGTGTAGTTCCCATGAATTTCGTGGGATCCATGCTGGGATGTTTGGAGCCCACGCCACGTCATCATACTTTGCCAAATACTTATCAAAGACTTCAAGTATAACCTGCAGCATACCGTCTTACTTTGTCAAATACATGTAAGTCCTTCAACGCACTATCAAAGACTTAAAAAGTACTGAGAATGAAATACAAGATCAAATACAAAAACAAAGCCTACTAAAGGAGATAAAAGGGATTAATGGTAGGGACACCAAAATCAAATCTTTTTTCGGAATTAGAAGAGTCATCAAACCTGATGAAGTCTGGTCCGACCGGCCTGAATGCGCCGATCTGACTGCCCCTGTAATGTTGGTCCGACCGACATTGTCCTGCCAGACCATCTACGCTGCCTACTGCCGTCGGTCCAAACTCCCTACACCGCTAGTTGTATCGCCCACCGATCCGACCACCTCTATGCCAGCGGTCTGACCATCGGAACAAAAACACGCCTTCACAAAACTCTTGAAAATGGATCAAATTTATTGCATCAAGATGTATTTACAAGGTGCATCCAAAGCTTTTCACTCTCAACGCACGAACTAACATTGAAGCTTCAAAGTAAACCCTAACTTCTCTCTTCAAAAAATCAATATACTTCTACCCTCAACCCCTCTTCTATTTATATCTAAAACATGGTTGTCCCTAGCCACGAATCCAATTACAACTAGAAATCCTTATCCCATTGAAAACCCCATAAACCAGGAAAACAACATCCCTTTACAACTCCAAACTCCAATCTAACCAAATTTAAACTCCAATCCAAATTAGACTTCATTTCCCATACGCACACAACATCCCACGTTTAGCATACCTTCACCTCCACATGTATTGTTCTCTAGCTTGAGTATCCGCATGATCTCCTTGACCATTTGGACCTTAACTTCTCTCAAGCCTAGTCTCGATCCATCATCAGCTATGCCCCAATGGTCTCAAGCAACACCTATAGATGGAAAACCAAAGAACCATATCCATGTACAAATTCACGCCAATTTGACTCACATTAGCATAGACACAATATCACATACATATAAAAACCATATAGAAATCATATACATGAAGCAATCTAGAAAATCCACGAAAACAACCTATAACTGAATCCAACATAGAGTCTGCCTAGTCGGACCATCGAACCAGCCAGTCCGATTGCCATCACATTTCCGGCCTGACCGTGTTGACGAAACATTCGCATCCTGCCAATGGTGCCAAATCTGATGTTGACACGAATCATGTCGAAACACACGAAGGCCTAGGAGGTCTACTTGGCTCTAGTGCATGTCCTAAAATTGATAAGATGTGGGTGTGCCAGTCAGTTTGATCTTGGAACAGACAAGATATATAAATTGAACATTGCAAAGGTGATCAGCAAAACAATATAGTAATTCCAGCCGATGTCGATAGGATTTTGAGCAATCGGCTATATATCCAATGTAGATTCTGGTACTTGAGTAAATAATGATATAAAGACAATCGGCTGATAATAATGTAATAAAATAAATGTATAATCCAATAGAAACCAATTAGCCAATAATGATATGATAAAATAAATGTTGATCCGATGGTTAAAGCATACATCGGCTGGAGATCCGATGTCGTTAAATCCAAATGATAAGATAATCAATGAAGCCTTTGCTGTCATCGGCTAAAACCAACTTGTTTGTAATCCTTATAAGCCGATGCAACGTCCAGATAACTCATCGGCTCAAACCCCGATGAAACCCTTATTGACAATCAAAGAGCAAGCTTGTTCTTACAATTCCAAACAAGACTTAGTAGGTCAAACTCAATTGATGTAGCACTAAGTATGAAAGAAAGTATAAGGACTAACCAATCGAGTCTTCGATTGATTTTCAGGGTGGTCATGTGTTGAATTTAACCAAGACAGTAAAACCATAAAGAGAAATTTAGCATATAAGATAAGATCAGCTAACCCTTCGATGAAACATCAGCATGAACCTATCAGCTGAACAAGACTTATATTATCAACAACAATCTAGTAGGTCGAACCCAATCGATGAATCACGAGATTGTATATGATAATCTAATAATCAATGAACCGACAAATGTGTCTAATGTGGTGGATATAACAAATCTATCTAAAGCATCATTGTGATTATAGATAAATATCGGCTAAGACAGAAGATCAGACATAACCGAGAAAGTCCCAGCTAAACTGATGCGTCTCTAAACACAATGCTATTAAAGATAGAATTGAAATATCAAGTAGGCAAATATATCAACCGAACCAGAGCAATCCAAGAGGTCGAAGCGATGCAACCTTGAATAACACCAATGTAGCCTTTCGCCGGAGAACAAAAGCCGTTGCAGCCCCGCGTCAGGTGCTAAGTTTCATCGGTTGATAAGTAAAACCTCGGAAAAGAGTGTGACAATGCGCCGAAAGTAGATGATATATTACAAAAGTATATTGATCACTGAGATAGATTACAAAGACCCCGCATTTTCAGCCAATACTGTCACGTCCAAAAATTCACAAGTAATTTCCAAACTAATTTGTGCATTAAATCCTTGTCCAGGAATCAGCCGAGGTACACAAATTGACAATTTGAATATACAGTACCAAATACACTTATGCGATAAATACTTACAGAAGAGGCACTTAGTCCTCACCACGAAGAAAACTGTAGCGAAAACCAAAATCTAGCGAAGCTTCAACTCCACACCACAGGCAGCTCAACTACGATCTAAGCCAAAGGTCTTCTCCTTCAAAATCCTTCTCCAACTCTCCCGGATCATTGTCACCCCCTTTAGCCAAGGTATGGACTTTGCAGCGATCCCTCGTGGGCTTATCTCTGCCACTTCACAATCTGGCACTCTACATTAAATCATGCTACACCAAGCATCCAGTCGTTGCCCACGCTGGTTTGTGGTTAGTACGGTTAATGCTTCATAACGATAGCTTGCGAACCGGTCCTTACTTGTCATGAGCACGACCATCAAAACCATGTGCTCACGACCCGCCATTAATCAAGTTTTAGTTGGACCAATTAATTAACCAATCATGATTAGCCATAGTGAGCAACCATTAAATATCCATCATTAAGGAATGGTGAAACATTAGTTATCCCAACAGTGTGCTCATGTTTCTAAGCATGACTAAGCAATTCTATCTAATATCTAGCTAAGCCAATATATAAGGCCCAAGCTAGTCAAATTATAACCCAGAGGATAATCAAGTCATCTTTGGCCATAACATAGGGAAAGGCTCACATCACCAAATGACATTCGAAAATAAATACATATTTGAATGAAATAGAGAATTTAAATATAGGATCAACATGTTCAAAGGGATGTTTGTGATCTATATGACTTGTCTTGCAATCAAACGTCTTCAAGAGCTTCTCCAACGAACGAATGATTCTCCGAAACGACGGAAAACTAAATCCTAGAATGCAAAACAAGGAAAAAGACTAATAAAAACCAAATGAACAGTACAAATAAAGTATATAAATGGGTAGAGTTTAAATTTAGATGAATTTAGAGACTTGAACGGCCTCATTCTGAGCTCTTATGAATTAGTTATGAATTAATGATGTTTTAATCAATTAAAAGCTATAAAGAAAACAACCTAAATGATTTACGACATCATATTGAATTATTTTTGTACTAGAAAAGGATAATATTGAAATCAGCAAGGAGAGAGAATGTGCTGAGTCATTGACAAGCGGGACTCACATGTCATAGAGAGGAGAAGTGGACTGGGTTAACCATGAACCAAGTTCACAGAAGTGGTCCATGGATCGATGGTTCAGATTAAGTTGACCCCGATTGACCAAGATCAGACGGCTAGGATTGGATTTGATCTAGGGTTTTGGGGTGGATGCCACACGGGACAAAGAAGACAATGTGGCGCTGAGGTGGCAGGGACGTGGCAACGACGTGTCGGCACATGGCAGCCACGCGGGATTGACGCCGGCGGCACTGGATGGCGGCGGCGACGGCAAACGACGGCATGGCGGCGGAAACCGAGATCACGAGGAGGAGGGGACCGAGGTGACCCTTACCACTACTTATACGACAACGAACAGTGATGGGAACGGTCGGTGGCGAGGTTTTGGTAGCGGGGTCTTCGAGTCCATGACGATGACGGTGCTCTGGCAAACTCCGGCAAAGGAGAAGTGGTGAACGAGCTTCGGCTCACTGCTGCGATGCCAAAGAATGCTTCGGCGAGGTCCAGCGACAATGGAGTCGACGGTGGGTGGCGGCTGGAGGAATGGTGGTGGCAGCTGGCCACGGGTGCTCGACGATGAGGGGCTTCCGGTGGTCTTCAGCTTTGGGAAAGAGGAGGTCGGGCATCCTCTTGTTGACGTGATGCCGACGGTGGTTTCGGTGCAAGACGACGGTGACCGAGGTGGTGCTGCGGCACGGCCGGAGGTTGGTGGCGGCGATGGAGAGAGATGGCGAGCGTGGGAGATGACTAGAGCTCGGGAAAAACTCAGCAAAAAGGTGGAAAAGGGAGATGAGGTCACGGGGGTTCAATTTATAGGCAGAGGAGGAAGAGATCGAGCTCCACACGGGAGGATTGGGCGGCAGATAAGCTAGGGTTTATACCGAGTTGGTCGGGATAAGAACGGGCCGAAAATCGCGTGATTCCGAGCAAGATTGATGGGGATTTCTTGGGAAAAAGGAAGAGAAAGTTTAGGGGATCAAAACCCCTCAACTAATTTGGGAAATGGCCGAGAGAATCGAGCGAATTGGGCAGAGGAATCGGCGACATCGGGCATATCTGGGAGACCGGCTGGAGGTTGGAGAAGGCACTGTAATAAAAGGGAGGTAAACTAGACTTATTTTCTTTTGTTTTTGGGCCGGCTTGAGGGGGAGGAAAAAATGGACTTTCGGCCGGGAGAGGGAGAGGAGGCAGGCCGGGCTGGCACGGAGAGAGAGAGTGGGGAAAGAGATGGGTTGGATTTGGCCCGAAGCCAAGGAGGAGGATTTTAATTACTTTTTATATTTAAATAATTGCTAAAATAATCTTTCATTTACTAAAAATACTTCCAATGCCCAAGTAATTTCGAGAAAAATCCAGAAAATACTTGGACACTCAAACTATTTTAGAAATGTTTCATAGATTTTATTCAAACACTTACTTTAATTATTAAATATTTTTAAAAAATTCCTTTTTAACAACAATTTATATTTAGGCAATTTTTAGGGTGTGGGGACACCTCGGGTTAAATATTATGTAAGTTATCTAAAGTGATAGCGTGAATTATTTAGTTAGATGGGGTCTAATAATAATCGAGTAAAACAGTAACCATCCAACCTCATCGCCGCCCTATCAAGTCAAATGACATATATAGTATAAAACCTAAAGCGTCGAGTAGAGAGCATAGAAAATATTGTTGGAACTTTAGCATGCCAGTCAACTTCAGCCTGAGACATGCCCGTCAAACCACACAAAGATGACGACCAGATGTGTTACACATCTCAGGAGACCTGACAAAATTCACTAAAGCTCTACGACATCCCAAATGCTCAATACTCATAGCGGTGTAAAACTAGATCCCAGGATAAGCTCTACTTCCACACTTTCATCTAAGCGATGAAAATCAGAATAATAGGGAGTAAGCACAAATAACTTTACTCTACATCTTTATTTAAATACATAGGCCAATCGGCCGGATAATTACTGATCCGCGAAAGCTTGGCTACCCGAAACCACAAGCAGCCGACTGGGAAGGTAACCCATTTAGATCCAGTCCTAGAAAAAACAACGATCTCCCGAATCACTCAAATTAGACTAAGCATATAACCTGCAAAATGGATATTCCAGTATAACAAGAGTCAATACATTAAACGAGTTAATGTACCGGCAAGCACAAGACAATCCTAACATACTACATGCATGGCATATAATCAAGGAAAAGCTATGTGTAGCTCATTTTAACATAAAGCAAGTTTTGGTTCACAATTCTTTTTAAAAGAGCTGATGATTCAATTAACAAAACAAAAGCTATGTGTAGCTCATTTTAGCATAAAGCAAGTTTTGGTTCACAATTCTTTTTAAAAAAGTTGATGATTCAATTAACAAAACATTAATGTAGTTGAATCATAATATTCACCATAATAACATCATAAACATATTCTTGTTGCCCATACCAGCAACAAGTCATAATCTCATCATAATAATATACTTGATTGCTCACCTGACATCAAGTCTCACATTCATCATCAGCATAACATGATTATCATAACTTAACCCAAGTTACCATTTCTAAATCCACAGTTCACAAAGCATCATTTGAAAACATAAATCAAAATCTATACTCATGATATTTCACCAAGTCACTCGTGACCGTGAGCACGGCTAATCAATTAGTTTTAAAGAACTGCAGAGTTTGTACAACTTTACCCATATGATATGAACACTCTAGTTTGTTTCGTGTTTGCAAGGCACTACCACACTCTTCATGATGAATGTGGTCTAGAGGTCATAACGTAGCCTTTACATTACTTAACGCCTAACTTGCATCAGCGACGGCAAGTGTGAATCCGTCCTGGGAATGACCCAAAACCATTAGGTGGCGGGTCCACGCCTCAAACCTAAGGCCGTGGCAGCGAACACATCTGTTCCCCCACGAGGCACTATACCATTGAATTGGACAGACTTAGACGCCTAAACTACCCCTAATAATAAGCGGGGTAAATAGGCAGTTCCTATGAATCATCGCTCAGACTAATTCATTCTACTCCGTCCTACCAATATGCAAGGCTAGACTTTAAGTAACTTGATTAACTAAGACCACCCCATAATAGCACATGTGGATGTTCGGTATACTTAAGTTGGTGACACGAAGTTCAGTCCTTAATTAACTCAGGCGAACACTCCCCCTATCGGCGTGCAACTATCACCATATACACACCACTTGCCGCCCAAGTCTAAAATCGTTTTACTCACACTTTAGTTCGCAAATATTTAACATTTTCATTTTCAGTTCAGAAATATTCAAATATTCAAAATCCCATTCATTAAGTCATAAGATTGGTCATTTGCATAGTTCTAGCATGGCTAAGCAAATGACATACATAAAAGCATATATACACTCCAATGAGCATTTATAAAGTACTCAAATCCATCCTATGGTTACAAATAGAAGGGCAACAACATATCAAGGTAGATTATGCAGCAATAAGGTCATAGCTACCATTTTCTGAGTTTCAAATAACGTTTTTAATCAAATACATATGCAGTTTCGCAAACAACAGTTTTTATCTCCCAAATCATGGGTTTCAATGTAATCAAAGGAGAGGGGAGGAAATAACTTGCCTTGATCTGGAACAATGTGAATACCACCTAAGTCACTCCTTCACCGTTAATGCAATTTATCTATACAAAAGACACGATATGCAAATAAATACCAAATTATGCGAAAAATACAAAATGCTCTAAAATGCATGATTTGTGTACAGTGGATAGGTTCTGACCTAAAATGAATTTAGGTAAAGAATTCCCATTTTATCTCTTTTCAGTTGTGAATTATGAATTTTCTAAGTTTGCATTGACATATAGTATTATATAATGTATTGTTGTGAAACATTTTTAATATATGATTTTGACCAATTTAACCTTACTGGAATGAAGAGGATTGTTTTCTAAGATTAATACAATTGGTTTCGTAATTTTTAGAGCTAGTATAAATCTCTTATGTATTATACAAGTAGTAACATATCCTATGTTACTAGTTAGTAATATTAATTTGAGGATATAATTTGTACTAAATGTTCCAGATCTTGACCAACATAAGTAAACACCATAATTATAGGAGTCTAACCATATTTTATTTTATCTTACTTCGAGCTAAAATATATTCTATATGAAATTCACAATTTATAGGTTGTGGTTTAACTCCTATTGTACCAAAAATATGTTAGGGATGTTCTCTATATTAGAAGTATTACATTTTATCTTACAGTACACAATGGCACATGATTGTGAATCTAACAGGACTTAGTTCACTTCATTTTGAGATAGGATGAATTCTCTTTCATTTTTAGAAATTAAATTGTACATGTAGTAGTTATTTTACTATACAAATAATTAGTGTTGTTTCTGTCACAGAAAATATCATACTTGTCGAGCACCCGAAAATTTATATTATTCGGTGTCATTTGTGATCACCACATGATTTTGGAAGAGTGGGATCCACACACGCATTATAGCCACTCAATCCTCAATGTGCCCCATGATCACAACTAATCACCATTCAATATAAATAACGTAGTGCCGAATATTGAGCAAAAGAGACATTGCTGGGACTTAGCGTGCCAGTCAACTTCAGCCTGAGACATGCCCGTCAAACCACACGAAGGCAGCGACCAGATGTGTTACACATCCCAGGAGACTTGACAAATTTGCTAAGCTCTACAACATCTCGTTTGTTCAACATCCATACTCATGTCTGAATAGTTCTATAAGCTAGAACAACCCAGGACACTTTCATCAAAGCAAATGATATTCATAAAGGACTACTAATACACAAATAACTTAGAATCTAAGTTTAGGATATATAATGATAATTAAAGGTTCTCACGGAAGCTTAATTACCCAAGACCCAAGACCCATAAGCAATCCGACTAGGGGTAAACCCCTAATGAACCATCCTGAAGAGAACAACGGAACCCGTAACACTCAACTAACCTGCAAAATGAATATTCCAATCGAACAAATATCAGTATATTAACTATGTTAATGTACTGGCAAGGCAATACAATCCTACATACATGCAAGCTCTAATTATCAAAGAATGGCTATTTGTAGGTTCATTTGCATAAAGCTAAGTTGGTTCACAACATTTCACAAAACGATAACTTTGTAAACATTTGTAGAATAAGTATATAAAGTAGAGCATGGTGATCAATATAAATAATTTTAGCAACATAATCATCATTTCTCCTCATCATCATTATCATAAGTCATAAACATCAACTTGCACCTTCCCTGGTAGCAAGTCCTCATTATCATCGAAATCATCGTCAAATTCCCATCCTCAACCATTTTTATAAAACATTTTAGAAAAGATAAAATTATACTCATGCTATTTCCCCAAGTCGCTCTTGACCATGAGCATGGCTAACCGGTTAGTTTTAACTCTACAGAGTTCGTACAAATCCACATGATGCGATAAAAGCCCGGAGGCTACACTCTAGTTGGTTCGGTGCCGGCCTAGCACCCCACACTCTACAATTTGAGTGCGGACTAGAGGTCACAACTTAGCCGTTACATTGCCTAGTGTCTAGCCTTGCATCAGCGATGGCAAGTGTGAATCCATCCTGGGCATGACCCAGAACCGTTAGGTGGCGGGCCCACGCCTTAAACCTAACGCCGTGGCAGCGAACACATCCGTTCCCCCACGAGGCACTATACCATTGAATTGGACAGACTTAGACGCCTAAACTACCCCCATAATCAGAGGGGTAAATAGGTAGTTCCTATGAATCATCGCTCAGACTAATTCATTCTACTCCGGCCTACCAATATGCAAGGCTAAACACTGGACAACTTAATAAGCTAAGGTCATCCCATACTAACACATGTGGCAGTACTGTATACTTAGTTGGTAACATAGAGTTCAGTCCTTAATCGACTTAGGCGAACGCTCCCCCTATCGGTGCACAACTACTACCATATGTACACCACTCGCCGCCCAAGTCTAGAAATATGTTTAACTCCATTTTATTTCATAAATAACCAGAGGCTTCACCTCTATCCAGAAGTTTGTAAATTATCCATTTTCAAATACATATGATGATCACAATGTCTAAACTTATTTCACTAGGCATGGCTAAGCATACGACATTATATCTAGCAATCATAAGCCCAGTTGAGCACATGGAGAGTACTCTAAACCATTCTAGGGTTACAAGCATCAAGGATAACAATTCTCAAGGCGGGTTATGCAGCAAATAGGCCATAACTACCTTTTCATCACTATCAAATAATTTTTCCAAACATAACTATCTAATGTATGCAACTTTGCAATAGAAAACGTTTGCCCAAATAAAACATAGGAGCAAGGTGTTCAAAGGAGGAGGGCAACTTGCCTTAGTTAGAAACTCCCTCACGGTCAGCAATAGAACCCAAACTTCTCACCGAAAGCAATATCGTTCACTATATGAAATAACGGTAACGATATAAACACCAAAACAAGTAAAGATCCAAAATGCTTCTAATATGCATGAATTCATTGTAGTAGATAGGTAATGTCTAAATGTGATTTATAGTGAAGGAATTTCTATTTTATCACTTTGCTTTTAGTGAGTTATTAATTTTCAAAGTTTAGTACTAGCACTAGACTAATTAAGCTCTATTAGTCTTTAGGTGCATTTTGGGTTCAAGTTTTGTAAAGTGTTGGCATGCTGCAGTGAAAGGGATGTTCTCCAGGAGTTTAATAAAATTGGTTTCACAATTTTTATAGTTAACATGATTTTATTATGAATTTTATAAGGTAGGTGCCACGTTGCACTATTTATTCGTTATATAAAATTTTAGAAGCATTTTTACTACAGTATATGTCATATCTTAATTCATGATAATTAAGTTTATGAAATTATGAATCTAATAAAACTAGAATCACCTAATTTGGAGTTGGAATCAATTTCCTATGAATTTTATAACCTCTCAAATTAATTATGACAACTTACCATTACATTAAAAGTGAACTACATTTTGTATACTAAAAGTTCTAGACCTTAGCTCATATAAATAAAGCTCATTCTTCTGTGAAGCTAACAAGTTTTGGTTTGATTCATTTAGAACTAATATGAATTTTCTACAAATCTTACAAATTCTATGTTAACTATTTCATATTTGAAATTTTAGAAATAAAAATCCTACTGTGGGCATAGGATTTTATTATACCAAATTAAAGTCTACCATTTTATAAATCTACTGAAATTGGTTTCATCTCAAAATGAGTTATATTTGATTTGATATGAATTTTACAAGTTTGACATCATTTCAATTAATAAGCAAAAGATTTAATCAATTTCTTTTATATTTTTAAATTATAAAAATCTAGGGTCCACAAGACAGTCTCTGGTAATAATGCAAAAAGGTCCCTGCAGATTCCACAAATCAACCCGCACTCCTCTAGCACATGTTAATACATTTAGTATTAAGAGCTCCCATTGTTTTCCTTATTTGCAAATAGATCCTAGGTCCACCAGTCATACATAGAAATTTTACAAATACCTTGCATGTTTTAATTCCTTGCTAATCAAATCCCAGCCTATTAGATGAAGTGGGGCCCACCTGTCATTGAGACGAGGGGTTGAAGAGGAGGCAGCAGCAGCCGACGCAGGAAGAAGGCGGCACAGGCGAGCTTGCCGTCGGCGTCGGCAGCGAATGGCGGCGAGTTGGGCGATGCGGCCAAAAGGGAAACGATGCACAACACCTTTGCGCACCCGAAGGTGGTGATCTTGTCGCCGGAGATGGCCGGAGTTGACGCCGGCGGTGTGGCGAACGGCAGCTGTTTCATGGGCCGCAGGTGCTAAACAAGTCATGGACTATATCCGGCCGAATTGATGCATGTAAATGGTTCTTTTGGGCACTAGGAGACTCACCGAGAAAGCTGCGATGGATGGGGACCTCCGGTGGGGCGACGGTGATGGAGAAATTCCCGGGCGGCGGCAGAATATGACAGGGCAACGGTGGCGGCAATCCTTGGGCTTTGATCGGCTGAAAGGAGTAGGGGAAAAGCTCAAGGAGTAAATGAGGATGCTCTACGAGGGAGGAATTGCTCTGGAGCTTACCGGGGAGGGAGGAATCGGCGGCGAAGTCGGTTGGCCGGAGTTGGAGAAGACGACGGCGATCTCCCTCGTCGGTGCATCATCGGCTGGGAAAATTGGGGGCTTTTGAAGAGGATTCCAAGGGGAGGTTGATGGCGCGGTGGCTCGGCCGGATTTGCTCCACAGCAGCCGGGACGGCGACGATGTCTCTGCGACGGCGCTTGGAGCGCGCACCGAAGCTCCCGGGAGCACGATCGCGTTCCCGTCGATCGGCTGCACGAAACGAGAGGGTGTCAAAAGGGTATTTGCTCGGCATGGAGAGGTGAGCATGGAACGTGGAAGAAATAGGGATGAAGATGGCTCGACGACGATGGCGACCTTCATTTCCCTCACGGCCGACGGCGGGTTTGAGGCAAAACGGAGGGGCTACGGTTCCTTTCGCTTGGGATGCACGGCTCCGGCTTGACCACTAGGGATGGGCGACGCGGCTGGGAGTAGAAAAGGGAGAGTTCGGTGACGGCCACGTAGGGGACACGCGTCGAACATGTTCGGTGCCCACATCGGCAGTGCACCGCCCTTGATCTCTCTCTCTCGGCTGTGTTCTGAGTAGAATGGTTGAGGGGGAGAGGTGGACACGGTGAGGGCAAGCCCAAGACACTGTCATGTGGGTCCACTTCATGGTGCAGACAGAGATAGGGTGAGGGGGAAGGGTAAAACTCTTGGTAACCTTACTTTTTGAGTAAAATCAGAATTTTTCCTATTCCTTTCTTTCTCCCTTCTTTATAATGCTATAATTTATTCTGTGGGCTGGATAAAATAAATTGGATTTTTGTGGAGATAGATAAAAATGTCTAGTTTCCATTTTCTTTGGTTGCACTAAAAAATACTCTATATTTTATTCCCAGGAAAATAAAGAAATCTAGTCCAGCTGAAATTACTTTGAATTTTTAAGAGGTCAAAACTAATGAAATAAATTCTGAAAAAATTATATTAATTCATGATAAATAGGCTAGTATTTGAATAAATTATGTTCTATATACATTTTCATGTGATAAAATACATATATGAGATGTGTGTCGTTTTTGCCGATTAGGGTTTTGGATTTAACCTGATTTTGACTCCTTTGACCAATTTAATTGAGGGTCTAGATGTAAAAATGAAATCATGTCAAAATTCCAGTGAGTCTTAACATATTGAGTATAACCCACATGAATTTTTCCATGATTTTATCTTACACTAATTATTTTTATTAGAAATTCACTAAGCTTATCCTTACACATATGTCTCCTATTATAAAATATAATTAAAGGATTGTAAAATTATATTTAGATGATTCTTGACCTGACATGATGTTGTTGATCATGATTTAAACTTTTAATTACTCAACTTCATGTATTACATGTATATACATTCTCGTGAATATATATTTAGTATTTGCCTCAGAGTTTTTAATTTATATTCATCTTATTATGAAATGCTAGTAAAACCCAAAAACAAGCAAAAGACTCAAGTCTCAACAATACATTATGCAAATACATGCACACACTATGTTTTAGTTTTATTCCTTTGAGCTATCAAGTAAAAGATTTTAAATTAGTCGCCAATTTGTATTTTTAAACTGGTCATATTAGACTCACCTATGTCTTTAGTTGAAAAATATTTGTATTCCCATTTAGGAAAAATATTCTTGACATTTTTAGATGCAAAATTTGAAATTCAAATTTTGGGTATGTTACAATATTTTATATTACTAAATTAAAGTTCATACTTTTGTGATGCTACAGAAATCATCTCATTTCGAGTAACAGTGAATTTTCTGTGAATTTTCAAAGTTGAAATATGTATTATGTCTATTATTTCATATATAAAATCTTAGTGATATTTGGTATACTGTAAGCACCACATTTTAATTCATAGTATTAAGGTTCACCATTTTACAGAACTACTGAGATTGGATTCACCTGAAAATGAGCTATATTTGATTTTATATGGATTTTACAATTTTGACATAATTTTCAATTGATAAGATATTGCTCTAGCTATTCTCTTTTATATTTTCAAATTATAAATACTTAGGGTCCACAGGTCAGCCTCTGGCCAATATGTAAAAAGGCCCTAGGGTTCCAGAAATCAACCCGCACTATCCTCATGTGAGAGAAACATATTTTGCAAAGAGTCCTTTAAGTTTATTGTTATTACTATTAAGTCCTAGGTCTATTGTAAGTAAGTAGGAATGTTTACATTTCGAACCCTACATTTGTTTAAATTCTCAAAACGAAGCCCTTGCCTTATTCCTGCCAGCAGCTCGATAGGCTGGGAGCCTAGCCATGGTTTTGGCGAGCTCGCCAGCAGCGATTGGCAGCTCGGTTAGGGTTGAGGTCTAAAGATAAAATGAGGAGCACATCATTGCAATTCCATTCCTCTACTTATCTCGTCCGGTGGAGGTCGGACTAGCGTAGGCGGCGGCTGCAAGCAGCGGAAGGTCTCGGCTGTGCATGTCACGCTATGGTTCAATTTAGGGAAGTACAATGCATGCATGCATGTGTGTCTGCAAGGGTCCTAGGTACTCACCGAAGTGCGCTCGATATCCAGGATGGCCTAGATGTCGGCAGCGGTTCGCATGATCCCTCGGCGGCGGCGTTTCTCCTCGGCAAGACGGGCACGGCTGGAAAGAGTCGACGATCTGCCAGGTGAGGCATGCACATGGGTGTTAAGGTCTTAGAGAGGCTACAAGCATGCGGAATCGGACTCTAGCTTACCGGGGAAGGAGAAATCGACGACGGCGGCAATTCGTCGGAGTTGGGGAAGACGATAGCGATCTCTGCCCATGGTGAATCATTCTTCGGGGTTCTTGAGGGCTTTCGAAGAAGACCTTGGAGCGAAGGTGATGGCGCAATGGTTCGGCTTGAGGTGGTCTCGTCCATCCTGCACGACGGCGATGCCAAGACAGCGGCGCTCTGGAGCGTGCTCCAGATCAGCGAGGGCACGGCGGCGTTCCCGTCGCTGCAATGGATGAAACGAGATGGTGTCAAAATGGAACTTTCTCGGCACGGTGAGGAGAGTATGGAGCGCCGAAGATTTGGGGGATGACGACAGCTTAACGACGACAGCAAGCTCCTTCTTCTTGGTGGCCGGCGATGGAGATGAGAGCAACGGAGGCAAGGAGAGTTCTCTCTCTCGGCTGAATCGGCGCTGGAGTGGAGTGGAAGACAGGGCGACGCTGCTGGGAGATGATATGGGCGAGCTCGGCGCCGGACATGTCCTGGCCACGCGTCGAACACGGCCGGTGTCGATCTCCCCCGCGCTCTCTTTCTCTCTGGGCATCCATGAGCGGTGGAATGTTCTGCACAGGGGTGGGAGCGAGTCTATGCCGCTGTTAGGTGGGTCCAGGCCATGGTAGGCTATGGAAAGAGGAGAGGCATGGGTAGGTTTGTACGTGAGAGTACTGTATAAGTGATTTCCAGGATTTTCACTGTTTCTTTCTTTCCCTCTAGTTTGTAATTCCATAGTTTAATTTGTAGGCATGATAAATTAATGTGGATTTTTTAGAGGTAGATAAAAATACCTAGATTCTATTTTATTTTTTTTCACACAAAAATTCCATATATTTTATTCCCAGGAAAATAAATAACTTCGGTCTAGCCGAAATTGCTTTGAATTTTTAGGAGATCAAAACCTATAAAATAAATTCTGAAAAAATTATATTAATTCATGATAAATATATTAGTATTTGAATAAAATATATTCCCTATACATTATCATGTGATAAAATCCACATATAAGAGGTGTATCCGTTTTGCCGATTAGGGTTTAGAAACAGTTTATAGTTTGACTACATTGACCAAATTATTTGAGGTATCAAATATACATATTAAATTATACCAAAATTCCAGAGAGGTATATATATTGAATAGTATTTACATGAATTTCACCATGATTTTATATTGCACCAATTATTTTTAAATATTCAATGAGTTCTCCTACCTTTAAGTGTTCCTATTTTAAATATATATTTAAATGATTGTAATATTATATTTTGATTTGTATTTAACCAGAGATGATGTTGTTAGGCTTTACTTTGTATTTAACTCACAAAATACTTGAGCATGGGTGCACTTAAGGTGATGATTAGTGTAGTGTTATTATTATATATATATGAATTAACACGTATGTATACTTGTGTTCATGAGGTATAGTATGTAATGCATCCAAGATCCAAAAACATTTAAAAGGACTCAAATTACACATCACATGTTGTGTTTATGAAAGTATGCACATGTTTCGCATGTCAAGTTAAATTAGGAAAGAAAAGTTTTAAATTGTTCGCAAATTTGCATATAGGCACCAACTGATTTAACCCTACCTAGGTTGTATATTTGAAAATTTTTTGGTCATCAACTCGAAAACACATTTCTACTATTTAGTTGAAGTCAAAATTCAAAATTCGAATTTTTGGTATGTTACATAGGGTGTGATAAATACGTGGCCCACATCTTCGGCGGTTCAACCTCTTATTCTTCGAAAAGGTAATACAAGAAGGTAGAACGCAAGGTGTGCTCCACAACCCGAGGATGGTGTCTAAAATGAAGTGGTCAGATCAAACGATTGAATTCTCCAATGCCAACCACCCAACCTTGACGATAGCCCCTGGACGATATCCGATAGTTGTCAAACCTACTATTTGGAATGTTAAGGTTGCCCGAGTCCTCATCGACGACGGTAGCTCCATCAATCTCCACTTTGCCGGCACGCTCGATGCAATAGGGATCCTAAGAAGCGAGCTCATCCCCTCAGAGCAGCCCTTCCATGACATTACCCTAGACTCATTGTCAAGGCTTATAGGAAAGATCACATTGCCGGTAACATTTAGCAAAGTTGACAACTTTCGAACAAAGAAGACCACATTCGACATTGTCGAGTTCGACATGGCCTATAACGCTATTCTTGAAAGAACAACACTCGCCAAGTTTGTGGCAGCATCGCACTACACCTATCAGTTGATCAAGATACCAGGACCCAAAGGGACAATCACAATATCGAGGAATGCGAAGATGGTCGTGTAGTGAAAAAAGAAGAGCCTAGACATGGTCGAGCAAACTCCCATCACGCCCGCCCCAACTGAACCTCCTCGGAAGGTGTCCAAGTCCAATTCGGCGCCCAAACCAGACGGTGCGATAAAGATAATCGTGCTGACCAGTAGCACCCCCACAAGACGGTCAAGACCAGGGCCAAGCTTGACAGCAAATAGGAACTCGAGCACATCACCTTCCTCCACGACAATGCATACGTGTTCACTTGGCAACCATCTGACATGTTCGGGGTTACAAAGGAGGTGATTGACAAACTAATGGTTTGTCCCGACGCAAAACCCATCAAGTAAAAATTGCCTCATTTTACTCCAGACCGTAAAGAGGCTATACGAGAAGAAATCGACAAACTTCTCAAAGCCGCTTTCATCAGAGAAGTACCTCATCTAGAGTGGCTTGCACATCTAGTCATGGTGCGCAAGGCCAATAGCAAATGAAGGGTGTGCTAGACTTCATTGATCTCAACAAGGAGTGCCTAAAAGATGGTCAAGGAGGATGAGAAGAAGACGGCCTTCATCATGCTCTTCGGTGTATTCTGTTATGTCAAAATGCCCTTCGTCCTGATTAGCGTCGGATCTATGTACCAACGCGAGATTCAGGGGGCTTTTCAATCTCAACTCAACAACAACATTGAAGCCTACGTCAACGACATTGTGATCAAAACAAAGACGTGAGATCGCTATCGATGGCCTATGGGAAACCATCAACAATCTCCAAAGACACCGGCTCAAGTTGAATCCGGAGAAATGCATCATCGGGCAAACTGCTCGGCTTCCTCATCTCCGGACGAGGTATCGAAGCAAATCCAGACAAGATCAAGGTCATCGAGAACATGAAGTCGCCGACAAGGCTCAAAGAAGTTCAGAAGCTTACAGGATGTATGGTAGCTCTAAGTCGATTTGTGGCAAGGATGAGAGAATGAGAACTACCCTTCTTCAATCTTTTAAAAAACAAGACAAGTTCGAGTGGACAACTGAGGCCGAGGAGGCATTCTCCGCTCTCAAGCATTACCTCACCAATCCACCTGTCCTCGTTGCTCCACAACCATAGGAGGAACTCTTCCACTAAATCGCCACAACACCGTACTCTGTAAGCACCGTTGTTGTTGTCGAATGTGAGAAAGTACAGTGCTCAGTTTACTATGTCAGTGAAGTACTGCACGATGCTAAGATCAAATATTCTCAGATCTAGAAGCTGCTCTACGTTGTGGTCATGACATCTCAGAAGTTGCGCCACTACTTCCAGGCCCACAAGGTCATGGTCGTCTCCTCTTTTCCCATTGGTGAGGTTATCAGAAACAAGGAAGTTGTAGGACGCATTGCAAAATGGGTCGTTGAGCTCAGCCAATTCGATGTCCACTTCGTCCCATGAACAGCCATCAAGTCTCAGGTACTTGCAGATTTCGTCGTCGACTGGACCGCTCCGAGGACGGCAAAGTCGACCGAATGGACAACAAGTGATGGACAATGGCCTTCGACGGAGCCTTCAATAGCCAGGGAGTGGGAGTTGGATTTGTTCTAACTTCACCAACCGAAGATCAATTTTGACATGTCGTGCAGTTAAACTTTCGGGCAACCAACAACACTGCCGAGTACGAAGGACTTCTCGCCGGACTAAGAGCAGTTGTATCACTAGGGGTTAAACGATTCATTGTGAAAGGGGATCGTGCACCAAGGGATCAAAACACGTGTATACGACAGGCTTTTGGCCTACGACTCACGATGGGTTGTGGAGCAACCCTTCTGTTCTATGGGCCTTCCATACCACTCTGACTACACCTACCAAAGAGACCTCGTTCTTTCTCGTGTACAGATCTGAAGCTATGCACCCTACTAAGCAACAATATCAATCAACACAAGTTCAAGAGTACTCAGACGAGGAGCAGGATGACAGGCGAGTAGACGACATCAATCTGTTAGAAGAACACCGAGAACGAGTTGCCATCCAAGTAGCGGGATATCAGAAAGCCCTACGTCGCTACCACAAGAAGCGCATTCGAGCTCATATACTTGACATTGGCAACTACATCCTCCATCGAGTACAGAATATGGTAGGCCGCAACAAGCTCTCACCAAAGTGGGAGGGGCCATACATGGTGGTACAAGTATACAACGAAAATTCTATGTATAAGACCAAAGGCTAATCTGTAAGTTGATATGTATCAGTTTTTATACATATATGCATCTTTTGTCTTAGTTATTATAGTGTTTTGTTCTATGAACCCCTTTTGCTTCATAATGCCATAAATCGAAGTCATTTTCTCTCGATCTATTACGTTAAAGCTAACTAGTTACCGGTTCTCAACACCTTGGCCGGGGACGCTTGACACTGTGAGCTAGTCGGACGCTATGGGTCAAATGGCCATGTCAGATTTGGAGATGTCAGATAACCCACTGAAACGTATTAACTAGCTGTGTACTCGAGAATTGGTTTTCCTAACTTCGCTGCTTCAATTTGATCAAATATGAAAATTTAAGCTACTTTTCTGGAAATATCCTTTCCATAAAACTAGCTATAGGTTAGAAGTACTCTCTTATCGTCATATGCTCTAATAGTTTACAAAAATTGATGAAATTTTAGTTTCTACTAATGCCTTGTCTAGATCACTTTGTAGGGCAGTACGACGACTAAATCTACTAGGAGGGCGATTGCCAATTCATCGTGGAGAAGATATCTACAGCTAGCGATTGCCAGTTCATCATGGAGAAGATATCTACAGCCAAAGGAGCAAGGAATTGTGCTACTTGGTTGATCTCGACGACTGTCCTCTGAGAACGCGTAAATCCCTCTTGAAGGAAGTTCAGGTCATCTGAGGACGAGATGCGCAGATACATGCGAGTACGTGGACTTCGGCATATCGGCTGGCTCGATGACATTACTGCTTCAGGCTATCATCAATCTACTGATTAGTGCCGAGAAGCGCACTGCATCTACCCCATATCCATCCCAAGTACGCGGAGACTGACTTTTCAGGAGGAGGACGAGTCACGCGCTACTCTTTGCATAACCGCTATAGTACGGAGCAACAGTTCTCAAGGTATGTCGAGATCCATATCTCTCTACCCCTCAGAAGCTTTGTGCCTTGATCTTTCTTGATGTTGTCGACGGCCCTCTCCAGTCCTTCTTTCTCGTATATAGTCTTCCAGTATTCTGCCCGCCCCTCCATCTCTGCAAGAGAACGTCCAAGTTCTAGAAAAACAACATCGCTAGCAATCTTTGGCCCAAGTACAAAGACAGTGTGCTACAATGTTACAATTTTCTTACTATGGCATTGTTCGCGCAGCGACGTCACTTGGTCCTCCTCGGAGGCCAAGGCATTGTCGGAGGTAATGGCAACCAGGGCACGTCCTCCGTCAATTGGTGTCTAGGAGCCCTGGGGTGCACTGGGTTCAACAAGTACGTCCGACGAGTGTCCACCTTGCTAGACGTCCTTGTTCGCAACTTTAAGAAATCTACAATGTGGAGATATCGAGCAAACGAAAAGCTCAGAGTTGGATATTACAAATGGGAAACGTTCTTTACACATCGAACCCAATACTTGTCCACAATTATTACAATAAAAGGGTGAAATTAAAAAGTCTACCCTTCAAAAAATGGGGTGACCGAATCCTCGAGTTCCTCCACCTCCGACATGGTTTCATCACGGCGCTCGTTGACTCCCCCCTTGGTCATCACCTCTTCCAAGTTGATCTTGGGGTGGGTGAGCCTGAGGCATGCGAGGACATGGCACGCCCAGGACTTAAGCCCGATGCACACCCTATCCGCTACCTGCTCGGCGTGGTCGTTGGCAACGGTCTCCTATGCCGTCATGAGGGTTCCTAGGGACCCCATCACGGTTGTCTCGTCGGGGAAGGCAAGTTGCTTGACGTGCTTCCCCAAGCCTTTGCCACCACGTCGAGGCGCCCGTCATTCTCGTGCAGGGCTTGATGGAGGGAGGCTAGGTTGTCCCTCATTTTCGTGAGCTCGTGCTCGAGACCCTGACGCTGTCGGTCGTTCCCCGCCACCACCTCTCGCAACTTGGCATTGTCGGCCTATGCTTCTCTAAGCTGGGATTCCAGCGTCGTGATATGGTCGTCGGCAGTAGACGCAACTTTTTCAAGCTGTCCGATCTCGGTGATGAGATCTCGGGCGCTCATCTCAATCAGTTGACAAGCATGAAAGAGCTTGTCGGCGGATGAAGATGGCCCCGAGATCATGAGGACACGAGTTGAGGGGGGATGCGGGGGCAGAACAGCAGTCGACAGGGTGACTTAGAGCTCGCCTCTTCTCGGGCACCAATGCTTTGACCCAAGTTCAAGGGGGACGGGCTACAGTCAAAGGAGTCTCATTACTACAAAGAATGGGTAACGAGAAAGTTAGATATCGATAGGCCAGGATTTCACTTACCGGTTTTCTGCTTCTTCAGTAGCAGCATCTTCTTCATGTGGGCTGGCTTTGCACTAGAAGTAGTTTACAGAAAAAGAAGGGTGAGGACAAAAATGACTACCACAATTATAAGGTGAACCTAAGATTAGGGTCTCTCCTCGGCGCCATCGGTCTGAACCAGCTTCCCCACCCCTGAGGTCTTTTGCAGAGTAGGAAAGCATTTCCTCTTTGTTCCACTACCTCTAGGGGCGAGGGCCGCGGTCGCTTGTTCAAAAACCACCTGCTCCTTTAAGGAAGCAGACGCCTGGTGGTCGACGAGCGTGATTACGTCCGTTAAAGGTAATGCCTAAGAGAATAAAGATTACTACTCCTACGGGCATGGAAACGAATGACATGGAGTAGTAGTCGGTAGTACTTACATTCACGATGGTGTCCTGCTCTGTTGACGGGAGGTTATAGAGCGGAGTGGGGATATCGGCGGTGGAACTAGATAAACACTATATAGGAAAAAACCTATCTCAAATACGATGATGAAGAGTTGCTATTGTATAAAAAAATCAGGTGACATCATTAGAGAAAACAATTCGATTACTTCATATTTTTTAAAAGGGTAATTACTCATTTGACCGTGTTCTGAAACCTAAGTACCAATCTGATCTCAATTTTTCAAGTTTGCTCATTCGGCCCTGCTTTTCAAAATTAGAGTTGCCATCTAAACCTGTCTTCAAATGAGTAGACTTGAAATAGGGTTAGAATGGTATTTAGGCATCAAAACAAGTAAAATGAGCAATTGTCCCTTGTTAAAAAATAATATGATCAATTAATCCATATAAAACAAATGATCTTTTGTGTAAGTGCTTTAAACAATATTCTTTGTACCATCTAATCGACTTTAGATGATGGTTCTTTTTAGTATAAAGCCACCATGTGTTACTAATATATTAAGGATAAGGCATACCTTCTATATATGGGTTAATAAAATATGATAAAACCATATACCCGATAGTATACGAGAAGGTGTCCTTCAATTAAGGAAATACAACTAGAAGAGAAGGAAATTGTCTTCCTAGAATAGAAGGTGTTAGACTCCTAATCGGGGAAGATAAGGTTTTCTTAAGGCCATATTCTGTTCTATTTCTCCGTGTTATACTTGGAGAAGAAGAGGATTTCTACTATATAAATGAGGTCCCTGCGGTCAAACCAGGGGATCGAGTTACAAGCCATAGTCAATGCCATGCCTAGAAGTAATCCGGAGAAAGTCAGCCCCATATTCACCGAATAGATCTCATCGGGTCGTTCTTGACAGCCTCTAGTTGGCAGATTCCACCAGTTGTTTTATTCCCCATTGTACTCTGAGCGATATTCCAATCCATAATACATATATACTGTAGTAGGGTTATTACTCATCCCAAGGGCTCGAACCAGTATAAACCTTTGTCTCTTGTCTGCTTGATCGGTTCTCGCGAATACCTTGGTTCTAATGATCTTCATACTCTACAAATACCGTGGTTGGCGTATAGCCCGTCGACAGTGCCATGCCAGGTAAGGGGCTTGGTGCTTCAAGGTTACGACGAGATGAGTTCAAGAGCAGGATACACTGATGAGGGCTTCTATGACCAACCTAGCCTGGGAAATCGAACCCAGCTAGCCTTCACCATGGTCCAAGTCGGCTCCATCATCTTCCCAGTCTTCGTTGCCGTCCTGATCTTGGCCCCCTTAACACATGCCAATAGCGAGGCCATGATGACAACACAAGCATCTCTTTCTACAGCCGCCTCTCTAGTTCATTTGCGAGAACGAGGCGTCGGAATCTCAATTCGTTGACAGAAGGCCTAAAGTTGTCCGATCTTCGGCTTCGGCCTGCAAGCGTGTGCTGACAAGGAAGTCTACTGACAAAGATAGTGCACGGTTTCCAATCCACAAGACTTCTAGTCATCCGTTGACTAGATACCCTGTCATTATCCAAGCGAAAGCTGAACTCGACGCTTGCGAGGAGCACGGAATTGAGCGTGTTTCTCCATACCAGGCGTGGTGTCCGATTCATAAGTCCAAGAGTCACCCCCTATCAAGCTGCAAGCCATTCTTGAAGTTTGCGAAACAAATTACCTGAGTTCCATGTTGCCCGATCCATGCTCGTAGAGATCGATCTCATACGACGTCTATGGATGACAACCCTTCAGATTGCATGGTGGGCTTCATTGGAATCGATCCCGATGAACCATCTGTTCTTCATAGCCTAGATGATGTGGAATCCTTTGACTCAAGCTCTCCGCGCGTTGCAAACATGGTCGATATCGAGATCGAGGACAGGGGTGCAGATAACCGGACACCACGGGGTTGTTCGATCTCGAGACGCGGCCCCTTCTCAATCAGAACCTATCCGTACTCCCGCCAAGCACTTCACCATCGTCAATAACCTGCTTCGACAACCTTCTTTCAATCCAGAACCCACCAGGAAGCGGATGCATGGTTAAAGCGAATGGAGTCCACTATCACCAATCTCAACTTTGCTTTTGCTGCGGCAACCGGTCCACCATCTCCACATGTTCCCCCTCAAGGTTGATGAGGTTGCTGAGAACATTGACACAGCCAATACCCCTCAAAACAGTGAACCTCGCATGCCCGAGAACGTCTCGCCCCAACAGTGAGCTCAACAGGCGCCTCCCCGACAAGATGCTCGTGATCTCCATGAGCAACTAAACGATCAAAGGCGACAACAACAGGACCAGCATGATGATGGATGCCAACAACCCCATGATCATCAGCATAGGTGCAATCGTCGGGAGGACAACCAAGATCGCAATCAAGCTCGCAGTTACCAGGATATTCCAGCATTTTGAGGTGACAACGAACAAGCTTCATGCCATCAACGTGATGAAGACGAAGACACCCGATCTCCACCCGCAAGACATGGCCAAAGTCGCGATTGCCAACTTCGCGACCGCACATCCGACTATGGTGATCCTTCATCATCCTCTTTGTCATCATCTATGGGTAGTTCGTGCGACCGCCGTGGTCGCCAAACACCTTTCCTACCTAGAGGCGGATGTAGAGTCTTTAAGCCTTCCCTCTGAGAAGTAAATTGGTCCTCAACATTCCGTCCCACAGCAGTAGATAAGTACAATGGGAGCACGGATCCAGAGGAGTTGTTACACGTCTACTCTACTATTCTATATGCCACTAGCGCAGATGACAATGTGCTTGCAAATTATTTGCCAGCAACATTGAAGGGATTTGCTTGGTCATGGCTCGTTCATCTTTCTCGAAATTCAATATCTTCCCAGGCGGATCTTTGGAAGTAATTCGTCGCTAACTTTCAAGTCACCTACAAGAGATAGGCAGTCGAAGACGATCTACTCGCCCTCAGACAGAAGCCCAGTGAACCCCTCTGAGACTTTATTCGACCCTTCAACAAGTGTTGGAACACAATCCTCGAGAACACTGACACATTTGTGATATGGACCTTCAAATCCGGCGTCCGAGATTGCTACACGATTCAAGAATTGGTGACAAGGCGAGTGCCGTTTGCCATGAAGCTATTCGAGATCATTGATAGGTGCACCCATGCAGAAGAAAGCATCTGAAGAAATGATGGGAAGGGGAAAGCGGTGGAAGAGAAGCAACCCACTAAAAAAGACAACCCGAAACCTAGTCACAAACCCCGTCGCAAGAAAGAAGGATAGAGAAAGGCACAGTCGGAGGTTCTTGTCATAGAACAAGATAAACACGCTCCCCAATGATCTCCGCCTCAAGACAACGACCCATTAAGACAATGGTGTCCGGTGCACAAGACGAGCGCTCACACGTTCAAGAAGTGCAACGTGTTCCAAAAGGCCAAGGCTAGGAAGATAGCCCAAGATAAAAGAAAGAGGGTTCGCGTGGTAGAGAAGGATGATCATAACCCTCCGTCCGACGACGAACCAGACTTCCCCGACTTCGTCGATTTCGGCCAATACGTGGCTCACATATTTGGCGGCTCAACCACTTATTCTTCGAAAAGAGAATACAAGAAGATAGAATGCTAGATGTGCTCCACAACAAGGGGGACGGTGTCTAAAATGAAATGGTCAGATTAGAAGATCGAGTTCACCGACGCCGACCACCCCACCCTGACGATTGGCCCTAGACAATATCCGATAGTAGTCGAACCTACTATTCAGAATGTTAATGTTGCCAGAGTTCTCATCGATGGAGGCAGCTCTATCAATCTTCTTTTCGCTAGCACACTCGACACAATGGGGATCCTGAGAAATGAGCTTATCCTCTCAAAACAGCCCTTCCACGACATTACCCCAGAATCGTCGTCAAGGCCCTTAGGAAAGATTACGTTGCCGATAACATTTGGCAAAGCTGACAACTTCCGAACAGAGCAGATCAAGTTTAATGTCACCGAGTTCGACACCAGCTACAACGCTGTTCTCAAAAGGACAACACTCCCCGAGTTCATGGCAGCGTTGTACTATGCCTATTAGCTAATAAACATAATTACGATATAGGGAAATGAAAAAATGGCCGTGCAGTGCGACAAGAGGAGCCTCGGTATGATCAAGCAAGCTCCCACCACGCCCACCCCAACTGAACCTCCTCCGAAAGTGACCAAACCCAATCTAGCGCCCAAACCAGACAGAGCTATAAAGATAATCCTGATGTCCAGTAGCACCCCCGACAAGACGGTCAAGATCGAGGCCGAGCTCGACAGGAAATAGGAACTCGAGCTAATCACCTTCCTTTGCGACAATGCAAACGTGTTCGCTTGGCAACCATCCGTCATGCCCGAGGTCCCCACGAAGGTGATTGAGCACAAACTAATGATTCATCCCGATGCAAATCCGTCAAGCAAAAATTGTGTCGTTTCGCTCCAGACTGCATGGAGGCTATACGAGAAGAACTCGATAAACTTCTCAAAGCCGGTTTCAACAGAGAAGTCCTTCATCTAGAATGGCTCGCAAATCCAGTCATGGTGCACCAAGCCAACGGCAATTGGAGGATGCGCGTAGACTTCACCGATCTCAACAAGGCATGCCCAAAAGACTACTTCCCCCTTTCACGTATCGACCAACTGATAGACTCTACCACCGGATGTGAGTAGTTGAGTTTTTTGACGCCTATTTTGGGTACCATCAAATCAACATGGCCAAGGAAAACGAGGAGAAAACAGCCTTCATCACGCCCTTCGGTGTATTCTACTATGTCAAGATGCCCTTTCGCCTGATCAGCACCAGGTCTATGCACTAGCACGAGATTCAAGGGTCTTCGCAATGTCAACTCAGTAACAACATCGAGGCCTACGTCGATGACATCATAGTCAAAACAAAGACGCGAGATGCCTCATCAATGACCTACTGGAAACGTTCAACAATCTTCGATGACACCGGCTCAAGACGAACCCGGAAAAGTGCACGGAGTTTCATCGGGCAAACTGCTTGGCTTCCTCATCTCCGAGCGAGGTATCGGAGCAAACCCAGACAAAATCAAGGCCATCGAGAACATGAAGTCGCCGACAACGCTCAAAGAAGTTCAGAACCTTACAAGATGTATGGCAACTCTCAGTCGATTCATGGCAAGGATGGGAGAATGAGGACTACCCTTCTTCAACCTTCTGAAGAAACAAGACAAGTTCGAGTGGACATATGAGGCCAAGGAAGCATTCTCCGCACTCAAGCGTTACCTCGCTAATCCACCTATCCTCGTCGCCCCACGACCACAGGAGGAACTCTTCCTCTACATCGCCGCAATACCATACTGCATAAGCACGGTCATCGTTGTCGAATGCGAGAAGATACAACACCTAGTCTACTACATCAGTGAAGTGCTGCACGACGCCAACACTAGATCGGGGAAGGAAATACGGCTAGAAGAGAAGAAAATTATCTTCCCAGAGTAGAAGGTATCAGAGTCCCAATTGGGGAAGATAATGCTTCCTTAAGCCTGTATTCTGTTCTATTTCTCCAAGTTATACTTCAAGAAGAAGAGGACTTCTGCTATATAAACGAGGTCTATGCGTTCAAACAAGGGGATCGAGTTATAAACCATAGCCAAACCCACGCCCAGAAGCAATTCAGAGGAAGTCAACGCCATATTTGCCAAATAGATCTCATCGGGCTGTTCTCGACAGCCTCTAATCGGTGGATTCCACTAGTTGTTCTATTCTCCATTATACTCTGAGTGATATTCCAATCCATAATACATATAAACTGAAGTAGAGTTATTACTCATCCCGCGAGCCCAAACCAATATAAACCTTTCCCCCTTGTCTGCTTGATCGGTTCTCGCGATTACCTTGGTTCTAACGATCCCCATACTCTATAAATACCGTGGTCGGTGTATAGCCCATCGACAGTGTGATCCTTCTAATATATTAGTGTGGCATGTGGCGATCTAGGAGTATTTGTAATTAATTAAGAACAACGTTTATTTATCGATCTGGTCCATCTAAAAATATTTGGCATGTTTTTCAAGTCCAAAACTTCCAAACGTAACTATGGTATAATTATGGTGTGATTATATGTAACTACACTGAATTGTAACTAGTATATACAGCATAACTAAAAAAAAATTGTATGTAGCTCAGTGGTACCATCCGCCAAGCCCGTAGGCGAGATCGCTGGTTCGGTCCCCAGTCCCGGTGCATCAGACGGCTAGAAACTGGAATGTTTTCCAATAAAAAATTTCGCAAGTGTTTTAAGCAAAAACATTATTTATCGATCACATAAGTAAAAAAAAAAACCACCATCCCTAGTGCATAATCTCTAGATTACTATAACTTAGATTTACCAAAACATATCACCATCCCTAGGTAGTAAATTAAATTGATATAAGTCCAAAATTAATTGGTTACCAAGATTTATAGAAAAAAAATATCACCATCCCATTAGTGCAATCTATCTTAAAACAAGTGAAATATACCATCCAGCATCTAACATTCATACTAAACATAAAAGAGAAGTGAGACACATATCTAGATCAACAAGAAATGTGAATTGTCTTAAGCAATGTCGCAACGCATAAGTACAATCTACCATTTAAATTCACCACAATGCAGATTGAATCAAGTTAAACTAACATTAGAACACCCAAAAATAGATTTCCAACAAATCTTGATGTGCATATAGCAAAACCTCCCCAAGTGCTCGTTGAGCAAGAGAACAAAGCGTCTCTTTATTCTACCCAATCAAGATGGAGAATGACGTAAACTGTATATATGTTAGAAAGAATCGGTATATAAGACATACATAGAGCTGTCAGCGGCACATATGAGACATACATAGAGCTGTCAGTGGCTCCTACATGGGCCGGTTCTTCTTCATAACCATCACGTGTGTAACCTGTTTAGGGACTGTTGGGGTGCCCCTTATATATGTGGTCATGAAGAAGAAGGACCACGTATATATGTTCCGGTTCTAAATTTTAGTCTCTCCCCACAGGCTTGGGGCATGGGTAAAAAATGCCTATTATGTACCTTATATAGATGAATTGGCAAATGTGGGGGGCACCATTTATTTGCTGTTCTGTATATTGGTGATTATTCCAAGCATGTGAGTGATCTTATATGTCAAATTTGTCTTAGTTTTTAAGAAAGAAATTGTGTCACATTTCTCCCAATACTACCACTTTAAAGTATAATTACATATTGCTACCAATACTACCATGCGAATGATGTTATATATGTCGAACTTATTTATATGTGTCATTTTAAAATATAAATTAGAAGTGCTATTTTGATAAAATGTTTTGTATAATAATATATGTATATTATTTTCTTAATCCCAAGAGCAATAATACGGTATCCACCTATAGTGTTGTCACACCTGGAAAATACCTTTTCCGAATGCTGGTGCATTAATCCCCGTCCCAGGAAAAGCCGGGGTACACCACACAAACTTGATACAAAAGAAACATCTATATTAATTATCATGATAATATTTATATTATTAAAAAGGCACATAAGGTCTAACAACAAAAGAAAAACAACAGCGGACTAGCGAGCCTACGGCTCCATCTTCACAGGTGCTCAACTAGAGTATAAGCCAAGACTCCACCTAAGACTTCGGCTTCAAAAGCTTCACTGATTGGAGGGGGAAGGATTGAGCAAGGATGAGTACAACCACCGTACTCAGCAAGCCACACCGAAAAAATGCACTTAATGCAAGGGAGTACAAGAATTCGTTTATAAGGGTTATTTTGCGATAAACAAGCATTTCAAAAAATTTAATCGTTTAAAGACATTTTAATCAAACCACGGCCTATCTCTGCTCAAATTATTATCAAGCCGCGTGCCCACGCGATTTTGTCATAAACCAGGCCCACACGTAATAAATCTAGTTGTTCTAGTTCATTAAAATAAAATCTCTGACTTTGGGTCATTGCTAGGCTTGCCCATAACCAATGGCACGGCTATTCAAATAATTTATACTCTGGCCAGAGGTTTACATCTTTACCCACAAGACACATTCTTGACTACACGTCAGCCGTGCATCTCGATACCGGAAACGTACCCGAGGAGTCAAGATCATGACATAACCCACTGCTTAGTACCCTCCTAAACAAAGAAGACCGATATAGACTTCCGCGGCCAGAAACCCTGGGACGGGCGGATAGTCTATGCCCCCGGGCATGACTGCCAAGAACGTCTGCCCGATGCTTGGGCCTCATCCATCCCTATGTTGGTCATGTGGTTGCACGGAATATGCTTTGCAATCATGCCCCAAAGACCGGTCCTTACGTCGGTCGAGGTGCGACTAGCTAAACCAAGCACCTCGAGCCTAGCCGAAAACAAGTTTGGTAATTTTGGAAGGAGAGTCCAACATATCCAGGCAAACAAGCCTTTAATCCATCATTAAATAAGATTATAGTGTCGTTCTCAAAGTCTAGATATTGTAAAACATCTATTTGTTTCTAATAGAGCATTGCTAAGCATAATCCTAAAATTCCTAGTTAGCACCACATATAGAGTTCTTACTAGCAGGTTTGTGTTACCTAGGGTTGTCAAAGGTAATTACGTAATATTCAATAAATAAGACCATAATAAGGAATATAGGAAAAGCTAAGTAAAATAGTTATGACGTGTTAAATTTAGTAAAGCGAATGCAATGATTTAAATTAAAATACTTTTTGTAGATTGGGATTCAATATGCTCAAGGAGAGCGTGACTCGAACTGCACCACGAGAACTTCGAAATGGCAATGACTACATGAACAAACAAAACAAAGCTACAACGCTAAGAGAGAAACGACAACAGTACATAAAAATAGCAAGCACGGGTTCTTTAAGTTATAACAAAAATTAAGCAATTTCAACGGTCAATTTGGAGTTCGTACGACCGACAAACGACCATCCAAAATTTAGGTGCAATTAAATTGGATATTTCCAAGTTGTTTAATTATTACTATACCATTAAATTATGTATAATGCAATAGCACTCGAGAAGGGAAAAGATAGAGCGACTGTCAACCGGGACCCATGGCTCAGACAGCTAGTTCACCGTGGACCGGGTTCACAGAGACGATCCGCGGGAAGGACAGAGTGAGACCCTACGTGTAAACCGAAACATGCGGCCGACAAGCGGGCTTGAAGCGAATGCCACGCAGACTGCACACGTGGGGAACCACGTGGCAGCCGCGGGGCGAACTAACACGGCCACCACATGTGCGTGCAAAGACCACACGAACGACTGTCGACACTGGCGAACGAGACTAGGGTCGACAACGGCACGACGGGCACGGTGGCGACACCAAGAGGACGAGGAAGGGGCAGCGAGGGAGGGATCCTTACCACAACACGACGATGCTAGGGAACAACGATGATTACCGACGACGAAAGGAGGAGACGGGCGGTGACGAACGGCACAACAATGGGGAGACGACTTCAGCGGCGACCCTTGCACAAAGGCGAGGATGAGCTGGACGAAGCGCAGCCAACGGCGATGACGGCACAGAGGGACAACGTTCTATCGAGGCGGGAGGCGCTACTGAAGGAAGCGAACGGCGGCGCCTTCAGTATTCACCAGCGAGAGTGGTGTTTCGGTGGCCTCTGAGCTCGAGGAAGGGGATGCCGGTGATGAGCACCGCGAGGCGCAACCGTCGGTGGCGGCGGCACAGGCTGGCAGCAACCGGCTCGACAGGGAGGGGCTGCCAAAGGTGGAGGGTGATGATGTTCTGGACGTCGGCAGCCACAGCGCTCCGACTATCCTCGGGCCAAACGGACACGAGGCCGGGGAAGAGGAGGTCACTGCGATGCCGAGGGAGTGGTGGCGTGGTTCGGCGCTGCTCCGGTTGGCGGGAAGGGACGGCCGAAGCTGGCCAGCACGGTGGAGAGAGGAGGCTGAGCATGGAGAAGCTCGGCTTGTGGGGTGGAGGCAAAATGGGAGGACGAGGAGGAGCAGCGCCATTTTATAGGCCGAAGGAGGAGGGGAATGGCCGGGGGAGAGGAGGTGAACGGTCAGGGAGCTCGCCGGCCGGCCATCAATGGCCGCGGTTTAAGGAGGATTAAATCCAATGAATTAAGATCAAATTAAGAGGGGGAAAACTTGGGGGAATTGAAGAAAAGGAGGAGAGTAACTGATTTTTGTAATCAATTTGGAGTGGAATCAATGGGGAGGGAGATCGGCGAGGCGACGATGCTTCAGCTCAGCTGACCAGGGAGAGGAGCGGTCGACTAGAGGAAGACGACGTCGTCTTTCCTTCCTTGGCCGGCTGGGCCGCACTTGGTTGCGAGAGGGGGAGGGAGGCCGGCCTGGGCCGAGTAAGCTGAGGGGCAAGGCGGCCCGGGAGGGAGGAGGCTGGGCCGGTGGCTGGGATGGCCTAAGAGGGAGGGAGAGAAAAAGGAGAGAGAGAGAGAGAGGAGGAGGAAGGGGAGGACAAAAAGGAGACTTTGCCCACGGGCTTAGGGAGAGGCGGGAGGACTGTGGCCGAAAATGGCCTAAAGAGAAAGAGAGATTTATTTTTAAGTTTTTTATTTTATTTAATTTTAAAATTGGTTATTGTTGCATTAAAATTATTTTTTGTGCCCTGAAAATTCAAGTGAAAATTGAGGGACCAATTTAGAGCATGGAGAATTTAAGAAAAATAATCCAAGACACTTACGAATTTTTCTTGCCCATATTTTAGTGTTTGAGATTTCTTTTAGATTTCTATTTATTTCTATTATTCCTTTTAGAAAGTGATTTTTAATTTGGGATAAATTTATCAAGACGTGACAAGTGCAACGTTTCATTCCAAAGAACCAAACTGAAGGGTGGACAGCGGTAAATATTCAATTATCATATGGAGTGAAAAAAACTAGACCGCCAATAAAAGAAGTAGCGTATGTATATGGACCAACTTTCCCTACAGAATGTAGTAGCTGGAGAAAAAAAAAAGATGATGACAAAATTTTGTAGGACTAGAGTGTTCTTATATATTAATATATAAAGTTCGATGGTACACATTATATTGTAAAAGACGAGTTAGTATCTTATAATGGACCTAGAAAAGTATTATAAGAAAATGATATATTAACTAGCGCATTACCGATTAGTGGAACGGAAAGGTTTGCATACTGATCAGTTATCTGCAGCTAGTTCTTCCGCGTTACTGGTCGGCAACAGTGCGATACCAAGAGAAATGGCCGGATTGTTTGCATCCATGGCCGTCAAATGGGCAGTTGACAAGCTCTCTTCCATGCTGCCGGCACCGACGCCTCCTCCGACAGCAGCGGCTACGACCGGGGCTATGGAGGACCTCCGGATGCTGGAGAGGACCATGCGAAGGATCCACGCTACGCTGGACGATGCGGAGCAACACTGGAACATCAGGGAGGAATCTGCCAAGCTGCGGCTCGTGGAGCTCAAGGAGCTCGCATACGATGCGGAGGATGTCGTCGAGGAGTACGAGTACGAGGTGAATCGGCACAAGGTGGAGGAATTCCAGCGGCTTGCAGGTGTTCAATGTGGCAGCGGCAGCTGCAAGCTCAAATATCACGAAGTAATCCATTCCATCCAACAAGAGCTCCAATAGTGCTGACTGCTGAGATGGTATGGTAGTAGTACTAGCTAGTAGCCTGTATGCTTAGCTTCTTGCGCAATCGGAGGCTTTATTATTGATTAGTGTTGGTTGATTCTATCGGTTGTTGCTGAGATAATTAGGGAGAGATAAGATCTTATGTTCTCTTCCGTAACAAGAAAAAACAAATGAGAGAATAAGAGATAGATATAAAGCGTTATCGGGATCGGTGGTAACAAACTCAGAATCCTATCCGGATTGCCCCCGAGCCCCATCAGTGCAAATAAAAAGAAGAGAAGGCATTGAGGAGAGGTCATGACTAATCCTATACCAAATTTTCGAAACCCTAATAGAGCCCGATCGATCTATCGCACTGGAAGGGGTTCGTAGTGCAATTCGTTTCCGTGCAAGTGAATTAAGAAGAAAGAAGATCAACCAAATTGGCTTTAATGGCTTCATCTTTAGGTCAGTTAGATCAATTTCGCATAATTAAGCAGAAGTGATCATGTTTAGGCCAAGACTCAAATTAATTAAGTGGATTAAACTCCAACAATTAGTACACCCTCTATTTGAAATTGAACTAACCAATGCCATACAAATAAAAATGGAGGGAGTAGTTGTTTGGCCCCAATCGAAACGATACTACTCTGAACCTGAAGAAACTAATTGTATTACAGAAATAGAAATAAATAACAGAACTATGAGCATGATTGATAACTAATTCTCACTTTATTTTTGGGACAAAGATACATGATGAGCACTACAGTGAGGGTGGTATAGTTCCAATTCCATCGGAGTTAGGTGTTAGAGCAAGGACAATTATACAGAGGTTAAGTGAGATGAAAGACTACTATGATAGATTTAGCCTGTCTGAGAATGATGGGGAGAGGAGGATTATATCTGATATTCACAATGCACAGCAAACAAGCTCATTTGTATTTGCACCGAGCATTATTGGAAGAATGCACGACAAGGAGAATGTTATCAAGAAGTTGATGTCTGGAGAAGGTATTCGTAAAGGGAGTTGCATTTCTGTTTTGGCTATTGTTGGTTTGGCAGGATTGGGCAAAACAACACTAGCACAGCTTGTGTACAACAACCTAAAGGATCCCTCCTATTTTGATCTATATGTATGGGTTTGTGTGTTGGAGTATTTTGATGTCAAGAACATAGTTCAGAAAATCATTTCTTCGCTGACAAAGGAGAATAGTAGCCTATCAGAACTGGTTCAACTATGCGAATTGTTGACTGCGAAGATAAAAGATAAAAGGTTCTTACTTGTATTAGATGATGTGTGGAATGATCGAAGAGATTGCTGGGAGTTGTTATGCATGCCATTGTTGGCTGCAAATCATTGTCAGATTATAGTGACCACTCGCAGTGAAGCAGTTGCAAGACTTGTCAAAACAATGCCTTCTCATAAACCTAGTCTTTTAACCCCTTGTGAGAGCTGGTCATTTTTCAAGGAAGCAGTTTGTGGAGATCAGAAAATTGTTCTCCGACCAAATATGGAAGATATTGCCAGAAGAATTGTTACAAAATGCAAAGGATTGCCGCTGGCAATAAAGACAATAGGGAGCATGCTCCGCTACGAAGCTGATGAAGAGAAATGGGTAGACATCTTGGAAAGTGAGATATGGAATTCGGAACGAGCAAAGCTTGAGATCTTACCAGCCCTCGAACTGAGTTACAAGTTCTTGCCAATCTACTTACAACGATGTTTTGTTTCCCTTTCTCTATTTCCAAGAGGTTATTTGATCAATCAACGTGATGTTGTTCAACTGTGGAATAGCCTAGGCTTACTTGAGTGGAGTGGGTCAGGTAGAAGTCATGAAATGGGATGCTTATATATCAACGAGTTAGTTATGCGATCTATGATTAAAAAGGAATGCAGGTCCAGATTCAGTATGTATGATCTTATGCACCATCTTGCTTGTTTACTTGCAGGGGAGGAGTTTTTTAGACTTGAACTTGGTAATCATATTACAGTTGAAATACCGCAAAAGGCTCGATACTTGTTAATAATTCCAAGTGATATTTTAGAATTCGAAAGTATTCACATTTCAAATGAGTCACATTCCCTCAGAGCAATCATAATGATGGGGCAAATACATGCCAATGTTCAAAATCCTGAAGCATTGTTTTCCGTCTCTAAGCAGTTGCGGAGTCTTCACTTAGAGAAGTCATCTTTTGCTAAATCACTACTGGGTTTCTTAGCTACCATGAAACTATTACGTTACTTAAGACTTGGATTTTTGGAAGACGAATCGTTTCGTCACAAATTTATGTTTGAGCTCTTCAATTTACATACTCTTGAATTGAATTTTGACCTCAAATACACACCCCTTTGTGGAATTGGACGCCTTATTAACCTTCGTACTTTGCCCCAAGTAAACGTAAGCGGATGCGATTGCTTTTGTTGTGAAATCATTGTCATGATTAATATTTTGTGATGAACAATTGGCTTCGCAAATGATTTATTCGATAAATTGGTTTGAGAATATTTGTGGATGTTGATGTGAGTGCGTGTGACTAATGTAGGTCAGGTTGTGATATCTGTGCCCAAAAACGGTTGTGTCTGATTGTGTGCAGGAGTCTTGGAGGTCAACTTCGGTCAACGGTGGGATCGGGACTAGACTCAGGGAGGAGTTGAGGTCCAGACGATCGAGGATGCCGGGTGACGAAGTTGGATACGAGATGACACACGATGGATAGACATCGTGTGAGAGAGATCTTCGCAACGGGCTTCACGAGGTGTGCGTGCAAGCGTCGGTGTTCGCGGAGGAGATTGGCAGGAGACTTGTAATTTGATTTGGAAAGTGAGGGTTTGAATCCTAGTGGAACTAGGAGTCCTAATCTTACTAGGAGTTCTACTCCTACTTTGCGTAGGAGATTTTTGATATAAATAGATGAGGGGGTTGAGGCTAGAGATATATCGACTTTTTAGGAGAGAAAAGTTAGGGTTTGCTTCTACGCTTCAATCTAGTTCGAGAGTTGAGGAAGGAGTGCTTTAGATGCACTTTATAAATACATATTGATGCAATAAAGTTGATCTATTTTTAAGAATTCGTCGATGTGTGTTTTCTCCGGTTCCAGACGGTCTGACCAGCAGCTTGGAGGCGGTCTGACCGGCGGCAGTGCAACGGTTTGACCAGCGGCGTCACGGCGGTCTGATCGGTGCGACTTCATCAGGTTAGAGGGTAACTTTTATTTCCGCTAAAAGTTTTGATTTTTGGTTTTTGGTTTTTCCTACCATTCACCCCCCTCTGATAGGTTTGTTTGGTCTTGTTCGATCCTACATTTGTAACATAACGGAATTGATGAATATGGATAATATAAAAGAGCTCCATTTAAACGGATTGTCTAGAATATCATGCATTGAAGATACAAGGGAAGCTCGCTTATATAATAAAAAGCAACTACAAATACTACAGTTGAATTTTTCTCTCATTATGGAACAGCAATGTGAGCACATACATCACCCTGAATCTATTTATTCATCTCATGAGCAGCTACTGGCAAGCTTACAGCCGCATCATGGTAGCCTCAGTGAACTGTCAATGGAACACTGTATTTGTAATGAATTTCCTGGTTGGTTGGGTAATGCTTCTTTTTGCATGTTAACCAAAATATCATTACTGTGGTGCACATTCGAACATATCCCAACGCTTGGTGAGTTACCTTCCCTCAAATCTCTCAACATTTGGGGCTTGAATTATGTGAAACACATTGGCCGGGAATTTTGTAGCCGCGACCAGAGAATTAAAGGATTTCAGTCATTAAAAGAATTCGATATCAGTTACATGTCATGTTGTTCGGAATGGTATGGAGTGGTGGATGGGGAATTTCCGCGTTTGCGTGCTCTCCACTTATGTCATGCCAAAAAACTGAGGTCTCTTCCACAACTGCCCTTTTTATCTTTGGTAACTTTTGAACTAACAGGTTGTTTGAAACTCCCTACTATTCCTGCGTCACCTGTCCTTCATGAACTAAGAGTAGAGAGGTGTTCAGGCCTAACTGAACTTCCAAATATCCCATCACTTCAGCATTTAAGAGTAATAGACTGTCCAAGCTTGATTACCCTTGGCAGGCTACCCTCACTGAAGTCTTTGTGTCTCAAAGGTCCAATACATTCTGAAATATTAATCAGCTTGTTCAGTTATGCCTTGCCATTGGAGTACTTAGCAGTCATTTCCGATACATTGGAATGCATCACTGTGAATCCTCTGCATCTACCTTCACTTGCATCTCTTCGATTGAGCTGTCGTAATCTCCAGCACTTCAATGGGCTTTCAGGACTCGTTTCTCTCAAGGAGCTAAGGATATGGGGTTGTTTAAAGCTCCATATATTTAATTCGCTCCCATCGCAGCTGGAGACTACAGCCACAGACATTCGGAATACACCTGGTAGGCCAGTTAAGTTCATAAGATATTCATCTAGTTTCTCCCTTTTTATGTATTCCCCAAAGAAGTAAAAATGTAGTTATGTTCTGCTGGTATGACAAGCTGTTTACATCAACTCACTGAATTTTGCTTTGTTTTTACAGCTCGAGAATTTGACAATTTTCATTGATCCATTATACCATTGCTGCTTAAATAAAGTCATGTGTCTCATGCCAAAAATGCTGGTTAGTTGGCTAAAATTCTGTTGTTGTAAATGTTACCACCTGTCAGTTAGTATAAGCCTTTAAATCATCGAACTAAAAGTTTACCAGATCTTGTACATGTCAGTAACAGGTGAAGCAAAACAATATTTTGTACTATTGGTGTCAATAATATCTGACCCGAGGTTCTGCGTGGATACTGCTTGCAAGATTGAATGTTAGACGTCACCAAGTTGGGCTTTAAGCTGCCCCTACCTTGCACGAGCACAATCAAGATTCCTTAGTAATTTCCAGGAATTTGGTGAGATCCATGCGGGGATTTGGTAGCCCATACCACAATACTTTGCTAAATACGTACAATAATGCTTCGAGTAATCTATTTTTTTAATAATGGAAAGAATCCTGACCTTTGCTTCAAACAAGCTACAGCCACTTATTATATAATTTATGAAATAAAGAGCAAATAAAACCTAGGAAATGTCTAGACAATAATTAATAGTTCCAACACAAAATAGAGAAAACATTTATTCAAGTCTATTTGCAAATCTCTGTCCAAAGTTGATGATATCTAGATTTCGTCAACTAGATTTCGTCATGCCTTTGTAGTTGTATTCAGAACCGAAGCCAGTATGTTGTCCTGAATAGAATCTTCATATAAGATTTTATTGGGGATTTGTCAAAAACTATGTCATCTTTACTAAGTCATAGAGCCCAATATATAACAAATGCTTCTACTAAAATATGTTCCTTTGTTTTTGAGTCGATACAAGCCAATTTACGAAAATATCTACTGATGTCCAAAAGAATTTAGAAAAATGGCACTGAAAAAATAAATGATGTATAGTTTCATTATTCATACAAAACAACATCTAATATTGCCATTCCAATTCCTTCTTACCAAGATCCAAGAGTATTCTGCTTACCACAGTACTTTGCAATATACTTAAAGATCAGTACTGGGAATAGGAAATTAACATGAACCACAAGAATTATCCCAGCTGGTCGATCATTACTTCCTTTTCAAAGTTTAACTGAATCACAGCTAGCTCACAATACTCGGTGAGCTTCCCTATCTCAAGATCAAAGAGCCAATGGATATGTAGATAGCTGGAGCAAAAGGTTTGTAGTGCATTGGCTAGAGTAGTTTTTCCTTTTTTGAGTGCCGGCCACTTATAATGGTTGGTAGTGAAAGCTCCGGTTCCATATGATCAAGCAATGTGATATTATTATTAACAAGGTTCCGAATCTACCTTTACTAATCTTGTCATTCACGATTTACAAAAGATAGCCATATAATTTACGTTAAACAATTATTTCCAGCACTGGCATGAAAGCACACTCGTTGATTAGTGGTTTGTTGAGTAATACCTCCATTCTATATAAGATGTTCAAGTTGGGCCAAGTTTATTGAAAAACAATGAAATATACAGCATGGCTTTTGAACAACAGATAAAGGCTATCTTTTGGAACAACTTGCCAGTGATTTTCTCCTGTTGCCGATGATGTCCTCTCATCAGTTCAACAAACAAAACACTGTTTTATTTTAGAATAGGTATTTTAATCACCTCTCTTTAGATATAAGAGGAAATAATGAGAAGCATCAGTGAAAGATCTCAAACTAATGGCGAATATTTGGAAACGCATAATTCGAATGGTTTCACAGCAATTTCCTAGAAAAGACTCCAAATTGGACCAGCAGGTACGCTACGTCCTATGCAGTAGCAAGACCAAATGCAGAGGTTCCGACTGAGTTCAAAAGCAACATGGGCTCTACCACAAATTCGTTTTTCACGACATGAACCTATAAAATTATTCTCTTTTTTTTTTCACTACACTACACTGCAAGCACCAACACGTGTAATTGCACGCAACCTGAAAGTATGGAATGTTCTCCGTGTGAAGTCATTCGGGTCATAACATATTTTATGGGACAAAAATTTTTCTCCATCCTGAAAGATCCCAACTCATACTATGCTTATTACTCGATCATGGATAAACTATGTGGTTGTAGAGTTAATTTTTAAACAACCGGACTAGGATCAGATCTGTCGTTTTTTACTACAAATCATATGGCATGAGGATTCAGAGAGTTGTATTCGTGTTTTATTTCCCCTTGAATATGTAGTTCCATATGCTCTTTATCAAAACATCCTAATTTTATATAGTTGTTGATAAAGATAATGTGAGTAATCATGCATACCCTTTAGCTTTGCATATTTTAGTGCATTACACGCCATATACTCACAGCAACAAGTTGTGCTCTCTCTCATCTCTCTCTGTGTGTGTGAGAAAGAGAGAGAGTGAGAGAGAGTTCACTAGCTTGACTCAGCTACCTCTCTCCACTTTGCTTGTCGCTTTCCTAGTTCCTCAGCTTTCCTAGCATGCTTTCCATCCATTCCCTCTCTAACTTAATTTTTAAACAATTTTGGCTGATTTTGAAAAAAAAGTTCAACCTATAGTATTTAGAAATTGAAGTGAACCTGAAATTTTCTTCCGATTAAAAGTAGTAGTCTAAGGAGGGTCTAAGTTATCTCAAGATATTGTTCGTTCTCTTAGGGAGATTTTGATCCATGGAATAGATACGTGCTGAAATGTTTGGCTGCAAATTTCTTTAGGAGAGAAAGATTTAACCCCATTTTGTAAGAAAGTAAAAGTTACGAGGTGGAGCGTAAATGCCTAATGCCTAGGATGCAGATGTGCTAAGCATACTTAGGGTGTGTTAGTTATCTTGTGTTCCCAAAACACATATTGCGCACGGAAAATGGAACGGTCCATTAACGCGTGATTAATTAAGTATTAGCTAATTTTTTTTAAATGGATTAATTTGATTTTTTTAAGCAACTTTTGTATAGAAACTTTTTGCAAAAAATACACCGTTTAATAGTTTGAAAAGCGTGCGCGCGAAAAAAAAGAATGATGAGTTGGGAAGATGAGATGAAGAACAAAGCCTTAGGTGAAGCAATCATGAATGCCTCTTTGCCTAACAAACAACTAACACCAGCATATTATACACGCTATTCACATCCACACATATTGTGGGAGACACAGAGAGTTGGTAAGCTTGATTTGGGAGGTAGCTACCTCTTCACTTTCTCAAGTGCGGCAAAGCATATATTGCTTATTTTGTTCCTCTCACAGCCTTCCAAATTTCCACCGTCGAAATATCCTCCTTGATCTTGATCTAAGTAGCTCGATTACGATGGCTGTGCTGTTTGCATCTCTGGCCATCAGGAGGGCACTGGACACGCTCACCTCCTTCCTGCCGGCGAGCCTGGCAGCATCGTCCTCGTCGTCAGCTGCTAGAGTGAGGCAGGAGCATGATCTTGAAGACCTACGGATGCTGGAGCGAACCATGCACAGAATCCATGCTACTCTGCATGACGCAGAGCAGCACTGGAACATCCGTGAGGAAACCACCAAACTCCGGCTCAAGGAGCTGAAGGACCTTGCCTACGACATGGAGGATGTAGTTGATGAGTATGAGTATGAAGTGAACCGCTGCAAGATCGAGACTCTCGAGTTGTTCGCAAGCTCAGCCAGCAGCCACAAGCGCAAGCACCAGCTGGTAACACTGCTTTTTCTCTTTTTGCTTATTAATTTTGCATCCTGATTAATGAAAAAAAACTTATTTTGATAATGGAAATGGTTTACATCTTCAGCCTCTGCCACCAGGCACACAACTAATAACTTTTAGCGTTGAGAAAGAGAAGAAAAACAATATTGAGTCATGGGACAAATCTTCAACTCCACTAAAAAGATGACCATATGAATTTAAGGGCGGAGCTAGAAAATTAGTTCATCAGTATAACTGGGGTCAGAATACACTAATCTTTCTTAATTTCTAGTGTCATCTTAACTACCTAAACAATATAACCATAGATTTCGTCGGAGGTCATCAGGTCGGCTGACCCCGATTGATGACTTTAGCTCCGCCCCTGTATGAATTAAAAGCTAAGGCAAATCACAACCCATGGGTGTCACACCCCGCCGTGGCACCGCCATACAGACAATGCCAAGGAGAGTGTGCCTCAGGAGAATGAGAAACCATTCACCCGCGGAACCGCGTTTGTTGGTACCAGTCCTAGGATACAGATGCTGGTAGCAGTGGTAACATGATGACTCATTGCAATGCTATAATAAATTTATACCTTCATGTTGTGACATCGGGTAATCCCTAAGTAGCAACCTTCATCTAGAAACAGCAGCAGCGGAACTTTAGTGTAGGTAGAACATCAATCCACAAGCAGCAGCTTGAGTTTAGGGACGAAACCTATCATTCATCTTCAACAACCTAAACTTAGAAAGGGGAGAAAATAAACAACAATAGGAGGGTGAGTACTTTCGTACTCCGCAAGCCACTGGGAAATGTGAATAATGCAAGCTTCAAAGGAAGGTTAGGTTTATTTTGCAAATCTTTTATTTCAAAACACTTTTCAAACTCTACATGTGAGGTTTGTATAAACCATTTGGAAGGAGACTTATCGTCTCGATCCGCCCACGAGATGATTTGCAACAACTCAAGCGGGTAAGCAAGATTTTAGTTGTATTCATTTTATTCTCTTTTCCTCCGTTAGTTTCAAACATCTCTTACCAGGTCATCCTTGTTTCGCATCATCTCAGACACCTGCTCATCACATCATGTACCTTGGCTCTCGCAAGCTGTCCATATCCTACACCACTCTGCTTCCTCTCGGGAAGCCTACTCTATGATGCCATTCCGACATCCTCTCATTTTGAACCACCCAGGTTATCCGTTAGTCACTCAAACCAACTCTGGCAATGATTCCCATCCCACAAACCAATTCCACGAAAGCACGGGCAAACAAATCTGTGCTAAGAAAATCACCTCACATTCGTCCTTGACCGTGGGTATGGCTGTTCGAACAGTTTAGCTAAACTCTGCAGAGGTTGCACGCTTTACCCACATGACACGAAACTTACACCAACACCCGCCGACATCGGAAGTTCATGACAAGGCCTTCCCAACGCTAATCCATGAATACATCATGCCACATAGTTGGGCCGCTCCAACGAACCAAGCATCAGGCATGCCAATGCCCTCCTCTACTTAGGAACACCGGTGATGTCTCCTTCTCCTACTCGTCTGGTACCATGTGCCACGTATATAAGCTATATTTCAGGGTTTGTAAAACTCGATCCGTAACTTCGTCTCCTACATCCCCGGTGTTCCACAACTACTGGCATACAAAATAGACTTGAATCAAGATTTACGTTTCAACGGGTATCCCAGAATACCCATGTGGTCGTACTGTAAGATGCTTGGATGGAATTTCCAAATGAATCTGTCCTTACATACGAATACGAGGCCGCACCACACAGGCAGAACCTCGCATCGTGACTTTCGCAAATGGTATTCCTTTTTCAAATCACCGACACCAAGTATCAGGTTTTCTCAAACTATTTCTAACCCGTTTTTTCCCAAAATCGACATATAATAGTGAAAGGTGGGGGATTGATCAATATGCATTACCAAAGAGCATGCGCATCGAAGTACCTCATTGTTGGGGCGATAAGGATTAGGGTTTGCAATATTCTATGTAAAAAGATGCAACTACTGGATAGATCCATCGGTTACACACAAACCGAGGCCGATCAAAATAAAGCGTACATTATACATGCATTTTGCAAACAACACATTTTATAAACAAGGAGCAATATGATCAAAGAGTGTTTTGCCTTGGTCTCGATCTTAAAGTCTTTGGGATCCTAGTGTCTGGTGCATTTCCCGAACATTCGCTACACGATCAATACAAGAAAACCACACAAAACCCTACAAATATGACAATATTTTTATAAACTAATAGTGCCATTTGATATATCTGAATTTTAGAGAAATTTAGGAAGTGAAACGGAGTCAGTCGGACTTACAATTTAAGTGATATGGATTTTTGAAGATTAAAGGATTTTCTAGGAAAGGAATATTCTTGTGCTGAGAGGCTGACAGGGAGGTAAAATGGACTATGAATAAGTTTAGGATTTTGTCATGTTGGGCTGAGCGAAAGAGGACGCGGATACTAGGCCGCATAGGCCGGCCCATTTAACCGGGCTGACCAAGGGGGATGGCAAGGTCAAGGCGGACTCATGCGTCCAAGGTGGTGTCGCCACGTGGCTGGCCACGTCATCGGAGAGGGGAAGCTCACCGGAGGGGACGAATTGCGGCAACAAGTCACAACTCGAGCTTGGTAATGGCGGACGGCCGCGGGGCTAATTTGGAAAAAATGGCCTCGTTGACGGTTGGGGCTCGGAAAGTGGTGGAATGGAGTTGCACTGTGGCGGAGAACCTGGTGGTGGTGGCGGCTAGGTCGATTGGGGCTAGGGGCTAGTGGCGAGCTGGCTCGGCGACAGGTGGATGATGGACGGGGATGGTGGAGATGGCGAGCTCAGGCCTGCGGCTCCCTTTTATAGGCGCGGGGGAAGGTTGGGGACGGCATGGTGGAGGGGACAGGTATCGGCGTGGGGAGCCATTGACTCCCCATCGATCCAAAGCGGAGCTCGGCGTGTTGCTATAGTTGGGGCAAGCGACGAGCGCGACAGGTGTGTCCTTGCCGGCATGGTGTCTTAGTGGTGACGACTGTTGAAAATAAAGCACATATTAATTTAATTTATTTCATAAATAAATCATGACATTAAACACACAAACTAGCATTATCGCATCAGATGATTTACACATGTGAACTAGACAGTAAAACATGAATAGATCTAATATACGAAACATAGTAAACGTGTACAGGTTCTAGACGTTCAATTGCACAGCAGGAAGAACTCGTGGTACCGAGCGTTGACGACGGCGCATAGCACCCGAACGACAAGAAAGACGAGCAGTGGTGGGCAACCAACAAGCAGTCATGCGAAACGCTTCCATAGAACATTATTGCCGCAATCTCCCGGTGCAGGACGTTGAAGGTGAAAGGTTCTGGAGACCTGCTCTTCCAATCACTGATGCACGCCAGCTAGTGGAACAAAGTAGACTACGAGCGACGACGCAATACAGAGGAAGCGACAAACCCTAGATTGATTTCGCGTTTGTTATGGGGAGGCGGCGGCTCAGTTTATATAGAGAGAAATATCAGGACGCGTGATCAAGATGCCTACACGATCTTCACTCCGCGTAACTGAACCGAATAAGTCACGCGTAACTTATCCGAACTCTACGCTGCTCCACGCACTGGATTATTTGGAGAGTTTCCCAAAAAACAAAACAGAATTTTGCAGCCAAACAAAACTACAAAAGGAAGCCGCATCTGCGTAAGGATGAGGAACCAATTTTTGCTGACCTTTCACGCGCATGCCACGTACGCACGCCGCCTGGCCTGGCCTGCCCTGGCCAGGCGAGGCGAGGCGAGGCGAGCGCGCACGTTTATTCCTCTTGTTCTCTTCACCAGACATGCCTCAAGTGGCTAGGAGAGCATCCTCTCTTATAAGGAGGTCTCGCTCTCCTAGAATAAGCAAGGTGTAACTAAACATCACATGCATGCCATCCCATGAGATGGCCTTTTATGATTTTCCAAAGAATTAATCTACATATGGGCTCAGGCCCATATATCGATTCCAACAATCCCCCACCAAATCTTAAAATCCCATAGAGATTTGTCTTTTCCAATATACTGTTTATATACCAGCAGTTCGATGGAGACCGGTTAAGGTACAACATCCACCTAGAACTATAAGCTACACTTACTCACAACTTGAACAATGGACTATGCCTTGAATTGCAAGTCTTGTGCAACCAAGTTTCACTCAGAGTCTTATCTAGTACTAGGCCGTCAGTAGACTATCCCTCGGGTGGAGGGTATAAGTCATACTCCTTGGTCTCTTAGTAAGCTTCCTAAAAGATTCACCCAAAATTTCCATAAACTGCGACTAACAGTCAAGCTCACATAGGTATGTTCTTTCAAGAATACTCTGCAGGATAGCATCTTTACTAATTAAAGCCAACAGAACGCATTAAGGCATAGTCAACATGCCTTGCAGCTCATGAGAGTATATGCATCTTCACTTAAAGAGGGTTTTAGAAAGGTACTCTCCTTAAGTTAACTAATGGCTTGTTTTTTCCAGGTCCTAATTTACGGGATCTCCAATCACATAGGTTGGGTTACCACCATAGTATAACTCACATGGGTCTCATACCCATCTCCTTCGATTCACTATCCATCACATTCCGTGATAGTCCCTTCATGAAGGGATCTGCCAGGTTTCTAGCTGTTTGGATGTAATCTAATGTTATAACCCCGGAGTTTCTCAATTTCCTGATAAACTTCAATCATCTTTTCACATGTCTAGACAATTTCATGTTATCCTTAGAACTGTTCACCTTGACAATTACAGTTTGATTGTCACAGTTCATAAGAATAGCAAGCACCGGTTTTTCAACCACATGCAGATCCATGAGTAAATCACGCAACCATTCTACCTCAACAGTAGCAGTATCTAGTGCCGTAAGCTCTGTTTCCATGGTTGACCTCGTTAGAATGGTCTATTTGCAAGACCTCCATGAAACAGCATCACCACCAAGTGTGAAGACATATCCACTAGTTGCTTTGATTTCATCAACATCATAAATCCAATTAGAATCACTATATCCCTCCAGTACTGCAGGGTACCCGATATAGTGAAGCCCCAAATCCATAGTACCTTTTAGGCAGCGCATCACCCACTCAAGCGCACGCCAGTGATGATCTCTCGGGTTAGAGGTAAACCGGCTAAACTTGCTCATAGCAAAGGAGATGTCAGACCTAGTTGTGCTAGCTAGGTACATAAGTGAGCCAATGATTTGGGAGTACTTCAATTGATTCCTAAGAATTCTATTGTTCTTGTGAAGCAACAAGCTAGGATCATAAGGTGTTGGAGAGGACTTGCTATCAAGGTAGCCGAAGCGACTTAAGATCTTCTCCACATAATGGGACTGCAAAAGTGTAATCCCATTCTCACCTCTAATTAGCTTAATGTTCAAGATAACATCATTCATATCAAAATTTTGAGACAAAAATGATTTAACCTCGTTAATCACCTCAAGATTTGTCCCAAATATGAGTATGTCATCAACATACAAGCACAGAATAACTCCCTCACCCCACCATGATGATAGTATACACATTTATCTGCCTCATTAATTGCAAAGCCTACAAATATTAATGTTCTATCAAATTTCTCATGCCATTGCTTAGGAGCTTGTTTCAGACCATACAAAGACTTCAACAATTTGCACACCCTGCCTTCTTTACCTTCCACTACAAACCCATCAGGCTGATCCATATAGATCTCCTCATCCAGCTCTCCATTAAGAAAAGTTGTCTTAACGTCCATTTGATGAATGAGAAGACCATGTGAGACTGCCAAGGAAAGTAGCACTCGGATTGTGGTCAATCTAGTAACAGGTGAGTAAGTGTCAAAGAAGTCTTCGCCTTCTTTCTGAGTATAGCTCTTTGCAACTAGCCGAGCCTTGTACTTTTTAATAGTACCGTAAGGACTAATTTTCTTCTTGAACACCCACTTGTACCCACAGGTTTGCACCCATAGGGTCACTCTGTCACCTCCCAAGTCCCGTTAGTGATAATGGAGTCCATTTCACTACGGATAGCCTCCTTCCAGTAGTCTGCTTCAGGACATGCATATGCTTCTGAAATTGACTTAGGAGTGTCATCCACAAGGTACACAGTGAAATCATCACTGCAAGACTTAGCCGTCCTTTACCTCTTGCTCCTCCGAGGAGCTTCATTGTCATCCTCCTTAGTGACAAGTTCATGTGTATGTTCAATTTGTTCTGGTGGTGTGATTGAGTTGGAAATTATTTCAGAAGTTTGGCTAGAAGAACTATGTGTATCCTTCATTGCAAAAAAGGTCTCAAAGAAAGTAGCATCACGAGACTCCATAATTGTACCAACATGCATGTTAGGTATCTCAGATTTAACTATTAAAAATATATAGGTAATGATGTGGTGAGCATATCCCTGAAAAACACAGTTCACAGTCTTAGGTTCAAGCTTGTGCTTCTTCGTTATTGGCACATTGACTTTTGCCAAGCACCCCCATGTACGCAAGTAAGAAAGTGATGGTTTTCTCCCAATCCATAACTCGTATGATGTTTTGTCCTTATTTCTATTAGGAACTCTATTTAACACATGATTCGAGGACAATAATGCCTCCCCCCACCATGCCTTAGGTACTCCCTCGGTATCTAACATGGCATTCATCAAGTCAGTCAGCATGCGGTTCTTCCTTCCGGCAATCCCATTAGACTCGGGAGAATAGGGAGGCATCCTCTCATGTATGATGCCATGTTCCTCACAGAATAAGTCAAATTCGTTTGAGAAAAACTCTCCATCATGATCAGACCTAAGTCTTTTTATCTTTCTTTCAAATTGATTTTCAACTTCTGCCTTATAAATTTTAAAATAGTCTAGAGCCTCATCTTTCATTTTTCACAAATACACATAGAAAAATCTAGTAGCATCATCAATCAATGTCATGAAATATTGTTTTTCACCCTTCGTCAACACCCTATTCATTTCACAAAGATCTGAATGGAGTTCTAGAGGTGCCAAGTTTATCTCCTCGGCAACCTTGCGAGGCTTGCGAGGTTATTTTGATTGCACACAACTATGGCACTTAAAACCTTTGACAATGGAAAACTTAGGAATTAAACACATACTAAAAAGTCGAGACATCAAGCCAAAATAAATATGACATAAATATGAGTACCAAACATTAGCTTCATCATCCACACTGCCACATATATGGTTCACAGACTTATTGCAAAAATCAGATAGGGCAAAGCGGAACAAGCCTCCGCACTCATAGCCTTTACCAATAAAATATCCATGTTTAGACACAACTACTTTATTAGACTCAAATACCAACTTAAATTTGTCTCTACATAGACGGGAGTCACTAACGAGATTCTTGTCGATAGTAGGGACATACTACATGTTCTTCAGCTGCACGATCTTTCCCGAAGAAAACTTCAGATCTATCGTGCCAATACCATGAACAGAAGCATGTGACCTATTCCCCATTAGGATGGAGGAATCTCGTGTGACCTGATAAGAAGGAAACAATGAGATGTTAGCACAAACATGTACATTGGCCCTTGTATCAACCCACCTAGACTGATTAACTGAAGAAACAGTAGGTAAATTACTGATTAACTGACTAAGTTTCGCAATAATGCACCCAACCACGAATTTGTCGGGTAAGACACACTTAAGGAGTTCGGGTTCCTTAGCCATGGTCTATATCTCATGAGCCTGCTCAACTGTAAAACGGTTGTCAACCATCCTGTAGTCATGAAACTGCTCCATGACATATAGATCATTGCTAGCATCAGTAGCACCGAATTTGGTATTCAGCACATCCCACAACTCCTTAGCATCGGTCATGTGCATGTACACCTCGACCAAACGATCACCAAGAACGCTAAGAATGCATTCCATAAAGAGAGTAATGGTCTCCTCGAATTCTTTCTCCTTTTCAGCATCAAGAACTCCTTCAGGTTTGCCATTACTAACCCAGAAGTATTTCATAGCCGTCAGCCACAGAGTGACCTTGATCTGTCATCTCTTGAAGTGCACATATTGATTTAATTTATTCCATAAATAAATCATGGCATTGAACACGTAAACTAGCATTTTCACATCACATGATCTACACATGTGAACTAGACAGCAAAACATGAATAGATCTAATATGCGAGACATAGTAAACGCATACCAAGGGTTCTGTACGTTCAATTGCATAGTAAGAAGAGCTCACGGTACCAAGCATTAACGATGGTGCATAGCACCCGAGCAACAAGGAAGACGAGCAGTCACGCGAAGCATATCCCAAAAACCTTACTGTCACCTTCTCCAGGTGCAGGACGTCGAAGGCGAAGGGTTCCAGAAACCTGCTCTTCCAATCGCCGGTGCACGCCGGCAAGTGGAATGGAGTAGACTATGAGCGACGATGCAGTACAGATAAAGAGACAAACCCTAGATATATTTCGCGTTTGCGGGGAGGCGGCGGCTCGGTTTATATAAAGAGAAATATCAAGACGCGTGACCAAGACGCCTGCACGATCTCCACTCCATGTAACCGAACCGGATAAGTCACGCGTAACTTATCCAGACTCTACGCCGCTCCACGCACCAGATTATTCGGAGTGTTTCCAAAAAAACAAAACCTAATTTTGCAGTAAAACAAAAACTGCAAAAAGAAAGCCGCATCTGCACAACGATAAGGAACCAATTTTTGCGGACCATTCACGCGCATGCCACGTACACACGCCGCTAGGCGAGACGAGGCGAGCGAGCACGCATCTTTGTTCCTCTTGTTCTCTCCACCACACATGCTTTAAGTGGCTAGGAGAGCATCCTCCCTTATAAGGAGGTTTCCTGTCCTAATACTAAACATCACATGCATGTCATCTCATGAGGTGGCCTTTTGTAATTTTTCAAAGAATTAATCTTCATATGGCTAAGGCTCATATGTCAATTCCAACAACGACAGCCAAAACGAATATTCGAGAGCGAACAGGACAGTGAGATCGCAGCGTCCGGATCGGGTGAGCTCGGCGCATGCTTTTGGTGTGAGCGAGCGACCACAAGCTCGTGCGATGTGGTATGGCGACGCGGTGAACTGGGTATAGCTGCGGCAGGCTTAGTGCTTGAGCAGATGGGGAGGTGATGGGGCGAGGCGTGCGGCCCATTGGCCATCGATCGTGATGTCCATGGCACGCGGACGGCACAGTGCGGCTATGATGGCAGCCACAGGATGAGCTAGGGAACGGAGGTCGCGGTGTGGCAGCGAGGGCGGACACGACTCATCCTCTCGGCGTACACGCGCGACTCGGGTGGTTGTCCCGCGAGCAGGGGTTGCGGTGGATGGGGTTCTGCTGCGCGACGGTGTGGTTTAAAGGCGGCATCAACGTGCGGGAGTTCTTTGGACGGGCGGAAAAAGGGCGGCGTGGCGAGGACGGAAAGGACGACGGCCAGCGTCATCGGCATGGGAGATGGCATGTTGTCGTACGGTGTGGACTTTGGGCGGCAGGGTGAGGACGGCATTGGCGGGTCGTCGCTCGGACCGGTGCACCCTTCGGTCTGGCGGTTGCAGCGCCGACTCGACCTTTCGTCGAGCACATCAGGTGCGCGTGCGATTGGCCTGGCAGGGAAGAAGGGAGGAGAAATAGACTTTGGCGAGATGGGATGAAGGGGGAGAGAGAGAGTTGGGCCGGCTAAGGAGAAAAGGAGTAGGGTGGCCCAAATGCATAGTATCTTTTGAAAATTTCCTAGAGAATTGTTTGAATCGATATTGTGAAGCTTTGAATTGATGTTTGAATTTAGATTTGGTGTTAGAATTCATGGATTTAATTAGGAATTTTATGTAATGGACACTAGGTCGAGATTTTGTCTTTTGAGAAAAATATATGTAAATAATGGAACAAAGAGAGGACTAGGAGAAATTAGAAGGTATGTTTGAATCCTAAATTTGATATTCAAATTTATATTGGACCTTAGAGAATAATGGGAATTCAAGGAGGAATTTACCTGCAAGAGTTTAGATATTTTCTTTGGAACAAAGTTTGAAAGAAATTTATGTATAACAGAAGGGAACAAAAATAGGAGGAATTTTGAGGAGACAATTACTGGAATTCACAGCATTTGAAATGATGTTTGATATTAATTTTGTTATTTTCAAGGGAGGGGGATCAAGGAGATTTTGTGTTTTTTAAATGTATGTCGAGTAGATTAAGGAAAGGGGTTAGATGAGAACAAGATAGAAGAATTTCAAGGAGTTCTTAGAATGGTTTGGTATTTGGACTTATTCGAACAAATTTGGAAAAAGACAAGAAAGGAAGGGATATTTGAATTTAATTTAATATTGGAGAATCTTGACAAGGTGCAAAGTATATATCCTGATTTGAGTGAATTTTAATATATCAGAAATTTGAAAGAATTTGTGGAGAAGGGTTTAGCATAGAATTTTAGTTTGACATCGAGGTTTTATTTTAGGGAAGACTTTAGAGTGAAATTTTTGGGACAGAATGAGTGTTTTGATTTGAGATCTTAGCACTAAATACTTAATACACTCAAAGAAACAAAATTTTGAACATAGGATTCTCTACAAAATAGTTTTCATTGGTTACATGGAAATCAGGGTGTTACAACGGGCAATTGAGATGCTGGTCAATTAAGTTTCAATGTGAACCGACTCTCGCAAAACCACGATTATGTACATACGTACTTAGCAAGTCACGGGAAATATGAGCATGCAGGCTTCAAAGAAAGGCTGGAGTTTATTTCGTAAACCTTTCTTTTGAAAACATTTTCCAAAGCACTAAGTGTGGGTTGTTTCAAATGTGATCAAAAGGAGGCTTTTGCCTCGATCTGTCTGCGAGTTGCTTTGCAACAACTTAAGCAGACGAATCAAATTTTAGTTGATTAAAACTATCTTGCCGAATGCTCTACCATGACACCGGTACACACCCTTCTACCAACAGGCAGTTTCCAACTCTTTCTTATCTATTAGTTCCTTTTCACTTTCCAGCTCCACCGAGCATCAGCCCAACTAGTTATCTCATCTCTTTGGCTCCTAGAGCTGACCATAATCTCCAGCACACACAACTTCCCCTTGGAAGCCTAATCTATGATGCCATTTGATATCCCAATCTACACAAGATCGTTTCAGATCACATAATAGTCCTCCATCGGTCATCATGACCGATTCTGGTAACTGTTCTCAATCCCACAAACCATTTTCGCAAATCACCGCAAACAAATCTACATGAAAGGAATCACCTCACATTCGTCTATGACCGTGGACACGGTTGTTCGAACAGTTTGGTAACCTCTACAGGAGGTGCACACTTTACCCACAAATATAAGATCTTACTCCCTCACTGACCAAGCGTGGAAGGTTCATGACAAGGCCTTTTCGAAGCCAACCAAGGATACCTCATACCACATAGAAGGGTTCTCTCTGAACCGAGCATCAGGAAAACCTCGGCCCTTGTCTACCTAGGAGTACGGGATGTCACCAATCAATCGTGCCTTGCACATTAAACTTGAATTTGCGCCCAACATAACAAATCAACTCACATCTCCTCATCCTAGCATTTCACAACTACTGACATACAAGGCATCTCTGGCTAGCTAATTACTTAGCTAGGGTGTTCCATACCACCTATGTGGTCGCACTATGAGATGCTTGGATGGAATTCATGAATGAATCAATCCTTATATGTGAACAGAGCACCTCCACAAAGATGATCACTTTGCATCATTGGTTTTCACAAATAACTTTTATTTCACAAACTCACCGTAATAGCATGTTGGGTTTTAAAAAATTTTTGCAACCCATTTCCCCACATCGACAAACAACTGTGATTGGGTGGGACCATCGGGGTCCATGCTCAAAGAGCATGGTTACCAAGGTACTACGAGGTTGGAGCATAGTCTGGTCGCCGGCAATGATCAGTCGGGCGGCGGACTGGGTCGGGATGAGTTGCGTGGAGGGTGATATGACAAGACGGAGAGGTTGGAAGAAGAAAGGAAGAAGGGAGGGAGCACTACCTTCAAAGACGATGAGCTCGAAGAGCAGCACTGGCAGATGGCGGCAGAACTGATTTGGGGAAAATGGCTTCGGCGATGATGAGGGCTCCGAAATGGGTTGAATGGAATGGCAGGGGAATATAGGGAGCATGATGGTGGCGTTGGTTTGGTTGATTGGGCACCGGAGGCGGCATACAAAAGAGAAGAGAAGGGGAAGTGGTTGGGTGGGCCGGGAAGAAGGAATGAAGGCCAGCCCAAATGAACATTATCATTTGATGTTTTTCCAGGGATAGATTGGAATTATATTAGGGAAGCCAACGAATGGTATTAAGGGGAAATGGTGATAAAAGTTTGGTAGGAGAAACTTATGAAAGGACTCGGGGAGGATTTGAATTGCATAATTCGAATTCCGGGATTTGAAATTTGGATAGGAATTTTGAGATTGTGATTTTTGGTCACAAGGGAGAGATTCAATTCAGATCTTGGCACTTAGGTCCTTAATGCAAACAAAAATTCAAATTTTTCACAAAATAGGTTTTTTACAAAAATTAGTTTTTAATGGCATAAAAAATCGAGACGTTACAAGTGAGTGGGACCATTGGTGCCTATGCCTGAGGGCATGGGTGCCGAGGTACCATGAGGATGGAGCGACAAGGATCCAGGTATCAACAACCTACTGATAGTATGGAACTATTGGGTAGGTCCATCGATTCGTCACGCGAACCGAGGCCGGTCCAATTGATCGTGCACACTAACAATTCAGTTTTGCCAACAAAACCATTTCCGACAAACGGTGAATTGCCTCAATCTTCAAAGTCTTTGAATCTCGATGTCCTACATCACTTCCTTGCTTGGAGGCGAGGAATAGGAATGGTGGCAATGGCAGCCAGAGAGGACGGAAAGAGGGGGGAAAAAGGAGGCAGTGGAGGCTAGGGGATTTGATGGAGCTTGGGGAGGTGTGAGTGATGGAGGAGCTTGTTGGCATATTTATAGGAGAGGACTGATGCTAGAGGAAAAGCGTCAAAGTCGGCGCGCAGCAACTTACATGGTGGCGGCGCAAGTGGGTGGTGGTGGCGCAAGCTGGCAATGCGGCGTCGCATATTGGTCGGTGGTGCTGAATCGACGAGACAACGGCCAGCGGGAGCTCACTACCCAGAGTGGCGCGACGATGGCGGTGTGGCTCAGTGCGTGTCTCACGACCGACAGAAGTGCGTGTGAGGGCGGCAAAGGGCGGTGTAGTGCAAGCCATGTCGGGCGTGGGCAAGGAGGCATTGTTGTGCACAGCACGGTGGTGGTGGCGGGGCACACGGTTAATTGACCGAGTAGTCACCGACAGAGACAAAGGAGACGAGAGGAAGATGACCACTGACCTGTGGCCTAGTAGGACCCACTGACCTTTGGATTTTTCCAAGAATTTGTTTGAAAGGATATTTTGATGATTTTGACTTTGATTTTGAATTCAAACTTGATATTTGAACTCAAGGAATTTTGGGGTGCTTTTTGGAGAGGAGAAAATGGACATGGAATTGGATCCATGAAGATCTTTTGAGCAAGATTTTGGCAGAATTTCGAAATGCAAAATTCAAATTCCAGGATTATAATTTTTATGGAACTCTTTTTGGTTTGAGATTTTGGAAGGTCTCAGGGAGGTATTTTTGAGATTTTTTGGCACTTCAATCCTTAACCGCACTGAAAGTACCAAAATTTTTGGAACTAGGGTATTTATTTAAATTAGTTTTTTAGTCCCAAAAATTAGGGTGTTACATTCTTATTATGAAAAATGGCATTTTGGCAACGCCAAATTAACCAATATAATGCACTGGCCCCCAAAAGACCATTTTGTTTTAGCTGAGCATCCCCATAAGGAATGTGTATGCGCATGCATAGTAACTTATGCTTTTTATTGTTTTCAAAAAGGAAAACGAGGCCTCGTTCCATGATTCTGGAATGGTAGCAGTTCCAGATGAGCTGGTAGTTCAAACAAGAAAACTTATTGAGAGATTTCATGAGGTCAAGTATTACTCTGATAACTTTACTTTATCAGAGAATGATGGGGATAGATTGACTGCTCCTGCTCTAAGTACGCTACGAAAGACTAGTTCTGTTGTATATGCACCAAGCATTCTCGGAAGAGAGAGACAAGAACAGCATTGTAGACAAATTGTGCCTCAGAGGAAGTGACAGTATAACTAGTTCTGTTTCTGTCTTGGCTATTGTTGGTATGGGTGGATTAGGCAAGACAACACTCGCGCAGCTTGTATACAATGACTCTAGGATGCAGAGATCTTTTGATATGCATGCATGGGTTTGTGTGTCGGAGCAATTTGATGTCAGTGACATAACAAAGAGCATCATGAGTTCACTACAGAAGAGGAGTTGCGATTTATCCGAACTTGGTATTCTTCAGGAGGCACTGGTAAATGAAATTAAGGGTAAGAGGGTTTTACTTATATTTGATGATGTATGGAATGAAAGAAGGGATTTATGGGAACTGTTGTGCATGCCAATGTGGAGCACAAAGCTTTGCAAGATTATTGTAACCACCCGCAGTGAGAATGTCGCGAGGATGGTGCAGACAGTGCCTAATTTCTACCCCCTAAATTGCCTAAATTCTGAGGACAGTTGGTCATTGTTCAAGCAAGTTGCTTTTGCTAACCAGGAGAGTGTTACTCCAGCGAACCTGGTAGAGATTGGCAGGAGCATTGTTAGAAAATGCAAGGGCCTGCCATTAGCAATTAGAACAGTAGGAAGCATGTTGCGCTGTGGAGCTGATGAAACTACATGGAGAAATGTCTTGGAATGTGAGCTGTGGGACTTGGAGCAGCCACGGAATGAGATATTGCCATCCTTGGAGTTGAGTTACAAGCACATGCCTTTTTACCTGAAAAGGTGTTTCATTGCCCTTTCTCTGTTTCAAAAAGACAGTTCACTTCATAGAGGTTCTGTTATTAAAGTGTGGAAATTACTTGACCTACTTCAAAGCGATGGGATCAATGATGATGAGGATGGAATTGGGAGTCTATATATCAATGCATTAGTTCATCGGTCATTTCTTCAATATGATTCTAACAAATATTTTATCATGCATGACCTTGTCCATGATCTTGCTTGCTTTCTTGCTGGGGAAGACTTCCTTCGACTTGAAAGTGGGACGTTAACTGAAATTCCACCAAATACTCGTCATTTGTCTGTATGTGACAATCATTTTAGAACCAATAATGAAACTTTGGTTGCTCCACATTCTCTGAGGTCATTTATAGTGATTCCTATGGTACATGTCAAGAACCTGGAAGCATTATTTGTGAAATGTAAGAAGTTGAGGAGCCTTGGCTTGGAATACAGTTCCTCGGGGGCATTTCCTGATTTCATAGGTAGCATGAAACTACTACGGCATTTGTCAGGTCATATAAATAGAGATGTGCTTTCTACATGCATTATTATGCCCCAGGTATATAATTTGCGTACCCTGAATTTCAGATATCTTCCAGCATGTGGATTTCGAAAACTGATTAATCTACGTAGTTTGGAAATATATGTCTCCGCATCTGAGTACAGCTGTAATATAGGAGAGCTAAGAAGCTTGAACGAAGTAAGGAAGCTGACTATATTTGAATTGAATAATGTAGCCCACATTGAGGATACAAGCAAAGCTCAGCTACACAAAAAGAAACACCTTGAATCGCTGTGTTTATGGTTTTCTTGTTCTGTGTTTCGGGATTTCAGACCCACGTCAGTATCACACGAGCAAGTACTCGATAGCTTGAGACCGCACTACAATCTAAGAGAGCTAATAATCAAGATGTACAACTGTCCGCAATACCCTAGTTGGCTTGGTAATGCTTCCTTTTCCAAGATGACTAAAATAGAGCTGGATAGTTCTCTGTGTCAGAACCTTCCAACACTTGGTGAGCTACCATCCCTGAGGATACTTGATATATTTGGCATGGACAATGTACAGTACATTGGCCGGGAGTTCTGCAGCAATGTTCCAGGTGTCAAAGGCTTCCCATCATTGACAACCTTAAAATTTTATGACATGCCAAAGTGTTATGAGTGGTCCGGGATGGTAGATGGCGATTTTTCATGTTTGCAGTCCCTTGAGGTCATCCATTTTACGAAACTGAGGTCCATTCCATCAGTTCTTTCTCTGTCGTTGACTACTCTTCTCCTAAGATTTTGTGACAGACTTCCTACGATCCCTGTATTACATAACCTAAATGAACTAGTCATTAATAAGTGCGATGGTCTAACCAAGCTTCCTGACCTCCCATCACTTTTGAAATTGGAGATAGAGACCTGTCCAAACCTAAGTGAGGTTGGTTCATTCCCCTCACTCACCACCTTGAGCCTCCATAATACACCTCTGAAAGACGAGGTACTACACAACCTGTTGAATGATCACCCCTTGCTCAACTGCATAACAATTATGTGTGCAACCATCACGAACCTATCTCTTGAGCCACAAAGATTATCTTCATTGAGGAAGCTCCGATTATGTTGTGCTAATCTCCAGTACTGTGATGGGCTTGCTGGCCTCACTTTCCTCGAGGAGATAAAGATTTGGGGATGCGCAAAGCTCTCTATACATAGTTTGCTACCGCGGCAGCTGGAGTCTCTGGATGTTCGTGAAACAGAAGGTATGTGTGATTCGTCATTTATTGTTTTTGATACCTTCTAGAGTGCTTGGAAGTACCTGAGATACCTCCTACGGTATTAAATTCATTGAAGGGTAAATTAGGAATAGAAAAAGTAAATTTGGCTAGTTTAGTATTATTTGCAACGATTGTCTCTAATGGTCTATCCGGTTCCATTATTGTAGCTCTTACGATTGTGATCAATTGTTTCCAATTCGCCCTAATTCCCAACATGTTTGGTTGATCTGTTGTTTCACACATATTTTGCTGATCCAAATTCATCTCTTCTGTGCCCTCATCTATATGTTGGATATATCATTCATGTAATCTATAAACATGTATGCCATGCAGATACCTTTCGATTGTTGTATCTAAAGAATTCATCACCGGACTACCATAAGGTGAAGCCAAAGGTCCATTCCAGGAATATTCATTAATTTGGTCCATCGAGGTTGTATACGGTAATATTTACAAATCAACTACTCGATTACTGCTTGCCAACAATAAAAATCAACTGCTTGATTACTAAGTACTTGTTGCTATATTGTTACTTGTTACAAGTGTTGAATATATAAGCACATGTAGCTTTAATTTATTCCATAGATAAATCACGATATTAAACATGTACGCTAACACAATCACATCATACGATCTACACATGTAAACTAAGCAATAAAACATGAACAGATCGAATATGTGAAACATCACGAACACATACCGAAGGTTTTGTTGTACTAGCTGCTCTGCAGGAAGGACTCGCGGTACCGTGCATTGACGACGACGCGCAGCACGCGAGCGAAGAGGAAGACGAGCCGTCGTGGAAGACCAGTGAGCAGTCACGGGAAGCGCTCCCCAAAAACCTTATTGCTGCCTTCTCCCGGTGCAAGACGTCAAAGGCGAAGGTTCCGGAGACCTGCTCTCCCCATCGCCGATGCACGCCGACGAGCGAAACTAAGTAGACTACGAGCGACGGCGCAGTACAGAGGAGTAGGCAAACCCTAGATTGTTTTTCACGTGTGTTGCGACGGAGCGGCGGCTCAGTTTATATAGAGAGATATCAGGACGCGTGATCAAGACGCCTGCACGATCTCCACCATGTGTAACCGAACCGGATAAGTCGTGCGTAACTCACCCGGACTCCATGTCACTCTACGCACCGAATTATTCGGTGTGTTTTCAAAAACTAGGTTTCCAACAACAAAACCAAATTGCAGCAAAACAAAACTGCAAAAGGAAACCACATCTGCGCAAGGGTGAGGAACTAATTTTAGTGGACCATTCACGCGCATGTCACGTATGCGGCGCCGCCTCACCTCACCTCGCCTAGCGAGGCGAGCGAGCGCGCGCGTGTTCCTCTATTTCTTTCCACCACACATCTCTCAAATAGCTAGGAGGTGTCCCTCTCCTAGAATAGGCAAGGTGGTACTAAACTCCCCATACATGTCATCCCATGAGGTGGGCATTTGTGATTTTCCAAAGAATTAATCTTCATATGGGCCTTAGCCTATATATCAATTCCAACAATCCCCCACCAAATCTCAAAATCCCACAGAGATTTGCCTTTTTCTAATGTACTGTTTATATACCAGTGATTCGATGGAAACTGGTTAAGGTTGAACATCCACCTAGAACTCCAAGCTACACTAACTCACAACTTGAATAATGGACTACGCCTTGAATTGCAAGTCTTGTGTAAGCAAGTTTCACTCAGAGTCTTATCTGATACTAGGCTGTCAGTAGACTACCCCTCGGGTAGAGCGTATAAGTCATACTCTTTGGTCTCTTAGTGAGCTTCTTAGAATATTTATCCAAAATCTCCATAGACTGCGACCAACAGTCAAGCTCACATAGGTGCGCTCTTTCAAGAATGCTTTGCAGGATAGCATCTTTGCTAATTAAAGCCAACAGAATGCATTAAGGCATAGCCAACCTGCCTTGCAGCTCATGAGAGTATATGTATCTTCACTGAGAGAGGGTTTTAGAAAATACTCTCCTCTAGCTAACTAATGGTTTGTTTTTTCCAGGTCCTAATTCACGGGATCTTCGATCACATAGGTTGGGTTACCACCATAGTATAACTCACATGGGTCTCATACCCATCTCCTTCGATGCATTGTTTATCACATTCCGTGATAGTCCCTTTGTAAAGGGATCTGCCAGGTTTCTAGCTATTTGGATGTAATCTAATGTTATAACTCCGGAGTTTCTCAATTTCCTGACAGACTTCAATCATCTTTTCATATGTCTAGACGATTTTATATATTATCCTTAGAACTATTTATCTTGACAATTACCATTTGATTGTCACAGTTCATAAGGATAGCCGGCACCGGTTTTTCAATCACAGGCAGATCCATTAGTAGATCACGTAGCCATTCTGCCTCAACTGTAGCAGTGTCTAGTGTCGTGAGCTCCGCTTTCATGGTTGACCTCGTTAAAATGGTTTGTTTGTAGGACCTCCATGAAAAAGTACCACCACCTAGTGTGAAAACATATCCACTAGTGGCTTTGATCTCATCAACCATGATGAGCTTGTCTCTTGAGCCACAAAGACTGTCTTCACTGAGGAAGCTCCAATTAAGTTGTGCTAATCTCCAATAATGTGATGGGCTTGCTGGCCTCACTTTCCTCGAGGAGATACAGATTTGGGGTTGCCCAAAGCTCCCTATACATAGTTTGCTCCCACGTCAGCTGCAGTCTGCTCTGGATGTTCGTGAAACAGAAGGTATGTGTGATTTGTCATTACAGTTGGAACTGGCCTCTGCAAGGCAAACATGGTGAAATGGAAACTCTAATGTCATCATCCAAGAGACCCAAACATGTATAAATCTCGCCCCTATGTTGCATATCTTCAACACTTGGACAGTGACCCAGCATCGTTCCCGTATACATATAGTATATTCTATCGACTTTATCAGCCATAATGTCATGGTCGATCAGGATCATGTATCATCGGAAGTGCAAAGGTGGTGAACGCGCGGGAACGGCAGCGCACGAGGATGGCGGCAATGCTGAGCGCGCGGATGAGGCATGAATAGCGCGTGTCGGATACGCTACAGTGCCAGCTTGGAGATAGGATTAGCTCAGTTAGTTTCAGAGTTGTTGCATTTGATATTATCCCTTCAATTTAGTCGTTCAGTTAATTTGTAAGCCTATATAGGCAGTAGTTCGATCAATAAAGGACAAGCCAATTCAATCAACAATCTTATCTATTTGTAACATTGACTGGTCCACCACTCGTCTATTTCAGAATGCTCCACTTGTAAACGCATAATTTCATAGTGCTTTCACTAGCAATTTCTTGGAAAAACTCTGAATACGTACTAGGAGGTTAATAGGGTCTTGACTCTTTTTGAGTCTGACAACATGTCTGTGGATAGATTGTCACTTGAAATTTTATTAATTTAATTCCGACATTTGACATAAGCAATTAGCAAGTCATAATTAATGTGGGCTCTTCTTTTAATCTAAACCGTACCTACCAGAGTTTAAATAATAACCATTATATTTAATATATGACTAAAACTTTTATATTTATAGTATCAATAATAATATACAATCGATATATGATTGATACTTCTGTATTTGTAATACCAATAATAAAACCCTTTGTGCGACACATGGATTGGCGATTAATATACATAATTCAATACTGATCCAGATTTCCATAATTATTTGCTGTCTAGAACATTTGGAAGTGATGACTTGACGATATATCAACTGTTTCGCTTTGGATGGGAAACAATTCTCTTGCCTTTTTACATTATTCAGAATAATCCAAATAGATTGTTGTAACTCTTTGTAAAACGAATCACAGTCATGGTCCATTAAACAGATTAAAATTGCAGTATGCTTATCCAGTTCTCTGCTTGTGAGTTCTATCATGCATGCATGATATTGCTGATGCAATTGCTTTCACCGTTCTTGGAAAGCAATCGGAAATTAACGTACAATCTATGAATGTTACAACCATCAGAAAAGGATCAGTTAAGGTGAAAGCCGTTTGATATTTCTTCTTTTATGGAAAAGGGAAGATTAGCTAGTGCTTTTGATAACTGCTTGACAACGGAATGCTATGGCCATAGGCACTGTAAAAGTGTAAAGGATCAACAGTAATGGCGAGCATGACTGGGGCAATGAGTAAATTAATTTCCTCCCAAGTCATCCCGCTAGAGTGACAGACTGACGTAATATATACACAAGATGCCAAAGAATGTGAGGGGAGGGATCATGTTTTTTATTAGGGTAATTTTATCATCCTTAAAAAAGTGCCGGAAAATACCACGTTTTCTAGTGTAAAATTTGGTACCTCCAGATACTAAGTATCTCGAGGTACCAAAATATTTAGTATAAAATTTAGATATGTTGAGGTACTTTCTCAAGGACCAAAAAATTTCTTTTCGTATTAAGTACGAGATCCGTAGCATAGCTGCCTTTGGGATTCAATAAAGCTTTCATTATTTTATTTTTTAAAAAAACAAAGTTGCCTTGAGAAGGTATCGATGGAAGGATGCGTGCTCTAGGAACTCAAGTGCATGCTAGTATGATGACAAGTAAAATGGAATAGGGTTGATTTATTTCAAGAATATCAATCACTGAAAAATGAGAATGGAAAATTCATCCCATTAACATATAAATTTGACAGCTCAACTTCTTCGTGTCTGCTTAGTTCTTGTGATTGTCTCAATCTGATCACTTCTTTCTAAATGTCTTTGTAACATCGACCGGTCATCGCATGCCGATTTCAGCATCTTCCACATGGAAACACATAAATTTTGATGTTTTCCCGAGAAATTTTATCGGAAGCACACTCCGGATGGCGACTATGAGGTTGAGTCCTGACTCCTGCAGCTGCCTCTCTGAACTTGCCTACGAAGCTACGAGGATTCCTTCACTTAAATTTTGAGCTGGTCAGTCCACACAGCAGACAACTCAACAGTTTTCATAGGAGCTAACACATTTTGGCGCACCTGGTAGACACAGGAATAAAGACAGGAGCTTATCCAAAAGATCGAGTGGTCATGGCAGAGGTTATTGCCCGGAAAGATCTGCCATCTTCGATTTCACTCGCTTACTCTCTATTCCCATATACTCCAGTCCAATAATCGCCTTGAGTAATTGCAGCGTTAAGTGGGGAGAAAGAGTTGAATAGAGAGAGTTGCAGAGCAGTAAAACCCATCCAGATTCTATCGAAATGGCCGGGTTGTTTGCGTCCATGGCTGTGAAATGGGCGGTCGACAAGCTCTCGCCCTTGCTGACGCCGGTGAGGCTAACGCCGGTGGCTCCCTCCTCGTCGTCCTCTTTCATTCAGGGCCTGGAGGACTTGAGGATGCTGGAGAGGACCATGCGAAGGATCCATGCCACACTTATGGATGCCGAGGAGCACTGGAACATCAGGGAGGAATCTGCCAAGCTGCGGCTCGTGGAGCTCAAGGAGCTCGCATACGATGCGGAGGACGTGGTGGAGGAGTACGAGTATGAGGTGAACCGCTGTAAGTTGGAGGCTCCCGACAGATGTGCAAGCAGCAGTTCTAAGCGCAAGCGTCATGAGGTAGTTAGCATCTGTTTCCTTCGTATTATAAGTCGTTTAACTTTTTTTTATAATTAAACTTTTTTAAATTTAATCAAGTTTGTAAAAAAATATATTAACATTTTCAATAAAAACAAACATATTGTTAAAATAAACTAAGTTTGTTGAAAAATATACTAACATTTTTAATATAAAACATATTATTAAAACATATTTAATACTAAATTTAATAAAACTAATTTTGTATTGTAAATATTGCTAAAATTTTTTATAATTTTGACTAAAAAAGTCAAACGATTTATAATATGAAATGGAGGGAATATCTATTTACCATGCCTGACTTTTTGTCACATTATGACTCGAGGGACTCCAAACAAAATCCATTAATTACCAGATACTAGAAAAAAAAGACAAATAAATCACAATTAGATCCATACGTGCCAATGTAACGCGGTACGGGTCTTTGGTTAGCAACTAATCAGGTTGGCCTGCTATGTCTTAGACATGGAAAAGTTCCAAAACTACTATTGTTTGGGTAGCACTCAGGAAAAGCACATGGAAGAAAAACATGATGTAGAATCTCATGCTAGTTTTCATATAAAATTCCTATGTAATGGCCTATTAATTCCATAAGAATTTCAATGGAATTTGGGAGAGCCATTCATTTATTTGTTCCAAAGGATCATATACAATTTCTTTTCGTAGGAATCCAATTCTCCAAATTTTCTCTAGTTTTTATTTGTTCCAAAAGAGCCCTAGCGTTGCCACCGAACAGTACTACCGCAACTCTCAGGGTTGCTACCAGGTCAGGCATAGTATGCAGGTGTTGCAACCAAACAGGCCCTACTTTAGTTATCGGATCAAGATGGTGGGAACATATCCCATGCATACAGGTCTTCTTATGTACACATCGTACACACCAACTAGTAAATTTCATCAAAAAATTCAAAAATATTTGTATATATACTTTTATTAGTATTACATCTATGTGTAAAGTCTTATCTTGAAATTCATTATATTTAAGGAGCAACAAAAAAGATAAAATTCTAGACATATTTATACTCTCAAAACTGTCAGAATTTTTATCTTTTTTGTTACGTCTAAAATATAATGAATTTGAGATTAAGACTTTACACATAAGTGTAATACTATTGAAAGTACTTGTACAAATTTTTTTGGATTTTTTGGTGAAATTTGTTAGTTGGTTTGCACTGTGTGTACACGAGAAGACCTGTGTGTATATGATATGTTCCCCAAGATGGTATTATATATAAATGTCTTTTTTTTAATTATTTTTCCTCTTTGGCCATGTTTTCATGCAAGGTGGCAATAGCATTTATTTAGGAAAATAAAATATAAAATAATCAATAGTTTTGAGTTAAGATTTTGTGTTTACTAATTATATTAACCGCAGGGAAATACAAAAACTAAATAATACTAGGTTCAGAGAGAAAAAAAAGTTAAGCCTCAATTTTTTTTCTCCCTGTATATAGGTCCATGATGAGCAGTTCGCTGAATTTGGATTGGTCCCGGTTCCATTTGAGCTGGCTGTCAGAGCAAGGGAACTTGTACAGAGATTTGATGAGATGAAAGAATACCATAAAAATTTTACCCTCTCTGATAATGATGGGGAACGCCGGATTGTCCCTGATATCCATAACGTGCGTCCAACTAGCTACTTTGTAGACAAAGAGAGCATCATAGGAAGGGATCTGGACAAGAGAACAATTATCGAAAAGCTAATGTCTGGACATGGTAATAAGGTTGTGAGTCACTTGTCTGTCTTGGCCATTGTGGGTATGGGTGGTTTGGGCAAAACAACTCTTGCACAGCTTGTATACAATGACCAAACAGTGCACAGATCATATGATGTTTGTGTCTGGGTTTACGTGTCTGATCATTTTGACTCAACGAATTTGACAAAGAAAATTATAGTTTCTATAACCAAGGAGAGTAATAACTTGTCAGAATTGGTTGATCTTCAGGACAAATTAGGCCAAGAGATACGAGGGAAGAGATTTTTACTTGTATTGGATGATGTCTGGAACGAAAGAAGGGATTGCTGGGAAACATTTTGCAAGCCATTGTCGGCTGCCCAGCAATGTAATATTTTAGTAACCACTCGCAATGTAGCAGTAGCAAGATTGGTGCAGACAATGCCACACTTCACCATGGACCACTTAAGCCCCCATGAGAGCTGGACATTGTTTGAAAGAACAGTTGTACCACACGAGAATGCCATTCAAGGAAACCTTGTAGACATTGCCAAGAAGATTGTTCAAAAGTGTGACAGGCTACCACTGGCAATCAAGACCCTTGGGAGTATGTTGAGATATGAATCTGATGAAAGAAGATGGATAGATGTCCTTGAAAGTGAACTATGGGATTTGGATAAAGCACAGAACGAGATTTTGCCGGCCTTGGAGTTGAGCTACAAGAACATGCCCATTCACTTAAAACAATGTTTTGTTTCCCTTTGTCTATTCCCAAAATATTATTCACTAAACAAAACTGAGGTTATTTGGCTGTGGAGATTGCTTGGTATACTACAGGGTGATGAATGGAGCAATGAAGACGAAACTGAGAGTCGATATTATGATGAACTAGTTCAGAGGTCATTTATCCAAATATCATTCGATTCTGGCATCATGCATGATCTGATTCATGATCTCGCATGCCATCTGTCTGGAAACGAGTTCTTTAGGCTTGAAGGTGACAAACCAGTTGAAATTCCACAAAATGCTCGGTTTATGTCCATAATTGATTGTCATACATCTGTTCAGTTCTCAGCTGCGTCATACCCTCTGTGGGCTATCATTGTGTTAGGGGATGGATATTCTGCAGTTACCAATGCAAAGCAACTTTTTTCAAACTGCAAAAATCTGCGGGTCCTTAGACTTTTTTGTAGCAACCTTATTGATGAGATATTACCAAGGTACATCAGTAGCATGAAACTACTACGCCATCTTGACGGGCCATGGAATGCACCAAGTGGAATTTATCCCCTAATCAACCTACACACCATTCCTGACGTACATATCTGTAGATGTGGTGGCAGTTTTAACTTAAGAGAGCTGAAGAACCTGAACAAAATAAAGGGTGAGCTGCATATAAGAGGACTGTGTAATTTATCTCATGTCCAAGATGCAAACGAAGCTCAACTAATGAATAAAAAGCACCTCCAGTTTCTAGAATTGGACTTTGGTGAAGTGAAGTGCCAACACATGCCGCAGCAATCGGACGTGAACTTTACTCCTAAAGAAGTGCGGTACGAAAATTTGCAGTTCCAGGACATGCAGCAACCTAAATATGTTACAGTACAACACAATCAAATACTTGAGAGCTTGAGGCCCCATGAAGGCCTAATAAACCTGAGAATATCTGGTTACAATTGTCAGAGCTATCCCAGCTGGCTAGGTGATGCCTCATTTTCAAAGCTAACTAACATAGAAATTTACGGTACAGATAAGGTAACGCAACAATGTGTTCCAACACTTGGAGAGCTACCTTTCCTTATGTATCTCATAATTTGGAGGATGTCTCATGTGGAACACATTGGAAGGGAGTTTTGCACCCGTATTCCTGGCAACAAAGGCTTCCCATCATTGATAAGATTGAAATTTAGCGATATGCCTCAGTGGTCCGAGTGGTCTGGGTTGGATGATGGAGATTTCCCATGCTTGTGTACTCTGATCATCCGTGATTGCAATCGGCTAAGTTATCTTCCATTGGATCGATTTTCTTCTCTGCAAAGACTGAAGTTGATTGATTGTAATGTTATTAGTATCGTTCCTACAGGGGGCACCGTTACGTATATAGGGATTGCACTGTGCTATGGTCTGCATACAGTCCTTACTCAACCCTCCCTCTTGGAACTGTGGCTAGATGATTGCCCAAAACTGGAAGCAGTCGGTTCTACGCCCAAACTCAACGAATTGCATATATACAAATGTCCAAACCTGACTTCTGTGGGTTCCATGCCCGAACTAACTACCTTGAATACAGGAAGTAGATGGGAATATGAGATACTCGATCACCTCCCGCTTCCGGATTACTCGTCCATTTTGTATAATAGACTGATGGGCATCCCTACCATTCCTGTATTACATAACCTAAATGAGTTAGGTTTTCATTGCTGCCATGGCCTAACTGAACTTCCCACCCTCCCATCACTTTCGAAATTACGGATATGCAGATGTCCAGACTTAAGTGTGATTGGTTCATTCCCCTCACTTACCTCCTTGCATCTCTGGAATCCACTTCTTAAAGATGAGGTATTGTACAGCCTATTGAATGGCATTTACCACCCCTTGCTCAACTGCATATCAATTCACTGTAAAACCATGACGAGCTTGTCTCTTGAGCCACAAAGACTGTCTTCACTGGGGAAGCTCCGATTAAGTTGTGCTAATCTCCAATACTGTGATGGGCTTGCTGGCCTCACTTTCCTCGAGGAGATAAAGATTTGGGGTTGCCCAAAGCTCCCTATACATAGTTTGCTCCCACGTCAGCTGCAGTCTGCTCTGGATCTTCGTGACAAACCAGGTATATGTGATCGGTATGTATCTTTCCTAGGTCATCATACAAGGCACAAAGACTAGGTCACCATATAATCTTTCTCATGTTCACTTGTTTCTTTGTCCTATGCAGCATTCTTTATTAGTGATTTTGAAAAGTAGTAGCAGTACGGTGGTTGATCCACAGCTTGCTAATTCCTGACTTAACTTCATTGCTGAAACAAGAAACATCAATGGTCTGTTCTTCGAGGCACACAGACTCTGTGTGCACCAGAGAAGATCCTCCGCCGGTCCGTTGGCAAGCAGAAGATGGAATGGCACAAAAGGCAAACATGGTGAAATGGAAACTCTAATGTTATCATCTGAGAGATTCAACCATGTATAAATCTCGCCCCTATATTGCAACTTCAACACTTTGGCAGTGACCCAGCGTTGTTCCAGTAATTCTATCGACTTTATCAGTCACAATGTAGGTTTGTCAGCTAAACTTTTTTCAATCTAGGAGCTAGGAAAATCGTTACATTGTTGCAACCAATGCATGTCACTTATAGTCGATGTTAAGTTGTGCTACTTTTTTTATTCCGCATTTTAATTCAGCGGATTCTATGCCGTGCATTTGTTTCAGGCTATTTAAACAAATCTCCTCTATTGTGTGGATTTCATTTCCACATTTTATATCGGTGGGATTCCATCACCATGATTTTACAGTAATTGTGTTCTGAGAATATATGCAATTTGATTACTTTGTCCGAAACATCTGCTTTTGTACATCTGCTTGTGTCGTTGCAATCTCAATACTCCCATTGTATTCTGTAATGGAGGAAAATCATATCTGCTTCAGATATTATATCGCTATCAAAGTGATTCTTTTTGTCTATATAGTGTTGAGTAATTACATTGGAATCATTAGTACCAGATCTATACAAAACCAAGGAATATATTCTTCTATGTAATTGGTCGCAAAAACAATAAGCGAGACATGCAGCTACTTCAATTTGTCTGTTTTTCTTTTGGGGTCGGTCTAACAGCCTTACGCAAATGAACATCCGGCGAGAAATTTGTCAACATATCTGAAATATCGATTTGTTTTGCTTGTGGTTGTAATAGTTCCTAATGTATGGGCAACACGGATTGCATCCTGAATCCCTGATGACAAGAGTTCCAATGATGGCTGTGGAGTTCAGCAGGAGCAGCGGATTCAGAGATAGCAGGTGAAAGCCTGTGTATTATTAGGGAGAGAGATTTCGGCTGTTTCAGCTTATTCCATCCTAGTTTAGGAACTGATGGAAATCAGGGTCAAAGCTAATGAATGATACACCTATAAAAATATATTTTTCTGTTAGGGCCTGCTTGGGAGCTAGGATATATTTTTCACCTGTAATGATAAAACACCCGTATTTTTCTGTTACCACAATTTGCCAGTGAAATCAAATCCACTGTATGTTAGTCAGTTTGGGAGAAGATATTATTTAACTTACGTCCTCTCAAAGCAAATAAACACGAGGCAAACATTTCTTCTCATATCAGTAGAATCGTTCTCCATAGAAAATTTCAGATTCAGATATCAAAACTGAAAGTTTTCAGATGCACAATGCCAATACAAGAATGAAGTGATCAGCACATCTCTTCTCAGATCACTAGAAATGCTGCGTGCCTGTGTCCATAAAAAAATTCAGATCAAATAACAAAACTGAAAATTTTCAGATGCTCAATCCCAATACAAAAAAGAAGCGATCACCAGAAGAAATCAATTTAGTTGGGGAAATGAACTCCAATCCCAAATCCACAAAACTGTAGTATCCTATTATCCTGTACTCCGGCTAGCTCGTTTATGCCCACTACATATATATGGCAGCAATCACCAACGCCACTAAATTTATGGTTACAGTCCATTCAAGCAAACTTTTGAGCCAAAGGTCGGAAAAATCTAACATGCCCATTATTTACACTGGTTTTGGGCCAAAAACTGGTCTTCCAAGCAGACCCTAATTTTGAAAAAAAAAATCTTGGCCTGTTTAACTCCTAGGCATTAGGACTGAAAATCTGGAATTGTAATCTGATTCCAGGTAGGATGGCTGCCTGCTTGTTTGGCAGTTGGTTGATTTGGATGATTCGAAAACAAGAAAATCAAACTAGATTTCGACTTGGATTTGGCAAGCTTCTTCGTGCAACTGTTTCAGGATCAAAGGTGTGACTGCTTTAGCCGGGACGAAGAACCACATGCTGCAAAGTATTCAGGAATATATTCATGAAAAGTGTGTAACAGGTGAACAGAATATTTGCTTCACAGGATGATCTGGAAAAAAAAGCAACACTATGTACCTTAATCTGTGTTCGATTGTATGTGTATGAGATATGTACAAGCCCATCCATGGTCTGGATTACTGCTGGATATGAGAACTCTATGCCTTCAGTCTCCTCCAATGTCAACACCTCGCTCCATGAATTGCCATCGTCTGAGGAGACCGTGACTTTGAGCGTGCCTCTAGAGAAGGTGTTGTATACAAGCATTACTCTTCCATCCTTCATCTTAATCCCATCGATTCCTTCAATATATTTGTGCAAGGGGAATTTAGTATATACTTTTCAGACACCGGTAAATTATTAAAGATATAAAGAAGGGAAAACTAGAATTAGCAAAAAAGGTGCACAGACAAGAATTTGGGTTTGGAAGCTCAGTCTTGTGAGCATAGCTCCATGTCACTCCTCCATCGGTAGAATCAGCAACGCATACCCGTCCAATTGTTTGGAAAGACCTCAGCAGTACTCGTATAGCGCCGCTCGTGGTCTGGTAGGGGACTGGCTGAATCACTCCAAGTGTTTCATTTTTTACAAGTATAGGACCGTACTTCTTCCATGTCCTACCAGCATCTTCTGTCACCTATTTTTCAGAGGAAGTGTTAGAACAGCAATGAGGATGTATGAAATGATTAGAGTAAGCCTTTTTATGGTCTCAAATAAACTAGAAATTATGTGACATGACTACCTCAAGCCATGCACCCCATGATTTCCAGCTTTCAACAGATGATCCACATAGCAAGCGCCCATCTTCAAGCAAAAATGGCTGCATCCATTGACATTAGGACATTTTTCTTACTATACTCTGTACAAAAGTAGAATCTTAACTATATAAGCACTTCTAAACTATTTTATGAATTGTTAAATATCAGTGGAACTATTAGCCTTTATCAGCTCAACAGCTTAGCTTGAGAAATGAAGCACTTACTCGTATTCATTCTTCTGCCTAGTCCCAGCATTTGTGCTTGCTGTTTGTTTTGTATTAAGAAATGCTATACTATATGAGCAAGCGGGTAACGAAATTAAGACATGCCTTATTCTTAATAGGACCAAAGATACCAGATGGCAACAGTTCTCTCTCTGACCAGGTTCTGCCACCGTCTAGTGATCTTTTCATGGCACCACTCCACCTAGCAAGTGATATTTAACATTAGAATATCATATTATCTCATATAACCAATTAACCACATTCACACATATAATATTTTTTTTTCATCTATCTTGTTGCAGTTGTCTTGTTGGTAATATACATATATATATATATATATATATATATATATATATATATATCACATTATTATAAGTAGGCCAAAAAAATTGTCACCATGTTCTGTGCTCAAGGAATAGAAATTGCCACAATAATCTGAGAAAAAAATATATTGCCGCCCATTGATCATGGTGAGTCTATATTTTGTTATTTGTAACAGGACAGATTGATCAGATAAATTAATCTACTTTATAATGGATACAAGAGTTGTAAAGTGTCAACGCCCAGGGGCAATAATGGTTGTTCTATGCCTATCACATTTTTATCAACCACATCTACACAGCAACAGTACTCTTACGGTTTCATCCTTGCTTCATGTAAAAAGCTTAAGCCAATGTTGCTAGTGCTTGGACAACTAGCCTTGTAAACTGGTCTATCTCTCCTTAAACTAGCAATGAAGGATTATTCTAGCTACACCACCAGATGGGCCAAATCACCACCAGTGCACTAACCGGGCAGAAATATAATTAAGTAAGAAACAAATTTAACAGCTGAAGCACAAATATATAGTAGAGCCACTACAACTGTTCGAAATACAGTTATATTTACTAGAAATGAACTTACGAGTTGTACTGCAAATAACCTAGGTCCTCACGATTGCACAGCTAGCAAATTCTGCTAGTTATAGATAACAGTTCAAAGAACAAAAGCAAAGGTTTTCATTTTGTGTCATGTTTAATTTTTCTTTTTATTTCTCTGCCTCCTAATTTATCTCGTGACTTGTGATTCCATGCTGCTGCGATAATCAGAGATAGGAGGCATAGTAGATTTGAAGTTTATACTCTTCTCTATTATTCCCAATCTTGTAGAAGAGAAGAAGCTCATGAGAGGGGAGCTGAAACAAAACAGGATTCCACATGGGCACCTCATTTTCCTCATCTGCAACTTCTGGACGATGCCAATAACCATCCTACAAACAAATAAATGGTTCTTAACAAGAATCAAATTCAAGGATAAATCTCCTTGGTGATAAATCATGGGAAGAATTATTCTGGATCCTTGAAGTATTGATGAACCTACACTATATCTCTGCAGCCAGATTTTGACATCAGGAGCCCCTTCTATAGATCCACCAAAATATGACACCAAAAAGTTCTCCTTATGAATCTAGCAATGACAAAATTGAGTAATTATGGTTGTATTTTGTCAGCTATCATCTGTACCAAAAGAAAGTGAGAAAACGTACCTCTACAATTGTGGATGCATGACAGTTATTGAAAGGGGCACTCCCAGCTTGAAATGTGAACTCCTCCTTCAAAACTCTCCAACCAGACGTTGCATTCATTGTCTTGTTGTTCATAGTATGCGTTTCATTTTTGATCCGATGTCCGACCTCACTGTCACTCATCCAATCAAAAAGCTCCTGGAATGAGTACTTACATCTATTTTAACCTGAAGAAAATTGGGAATCAGAATTGCTGGGGCCAAGGAAAGGCCAATCTTGATATTACCCTCCTTGAATCATAGTTGAATTGGCATTGATACCATGGGATGGACTCGGCGATGCTACTATGGGCTTCAGATACTTGTTGAACAAAGAATGCTGCGGCGAAGGAAAAACAAAGAGGACCAGGGATAACAGCATTGTGCATGCTGCTCTCTTCCATATGAATTTCTTCTTGTTCTGGTTGGCGATGGGGGGCATCATCTTCTGCAGTATTACCACAAAACATGAGCTAACATCAGAGATCAATTGATTTGTAGTTACAAGTACACACAGCTACACAAAGCACAATAATTTGAGAGATCAATTGATCTGTAAATTGTACCTACAAGTATATCCAGCTTGTACATAAACAGCAAGCAACAGTAGTTTCTTATAGAAATGGGGATATAAACATAGAGCCGCACAACACTAACATGCGCAAGTTGCCATATCTTCGGAAAAATGGTTCATTTCAGACATTCAGAATGTTAAGATACATCCGTATAAAAAAAAAAACCACTACACTTGTAAACAGCTTAACACGATTATCCTGGATGTGTGTAAACTTTGTTATTCATACCAAAAACTAAATCCAATCCATTAGCTATGGTTTAGCCAAATCACTTCTGTTCTGGGCTTTCTGGTTGCTGCAAGCCTGCAACAACTGTAGCAAGAACCCACCCAACCCAAACCTCCCAAAAATCAGAGAGAAACAAGAATCCAAAGGCCGCACAAGGCACCTACAAAATTACAGGATGGACAAAAACGAACCAAGAACGGCATCTTTGGATCGATGAGTGGATCTAAAATCCAAGGGAGCGCGCAGCTGAAGGCGCCGCTGGACGGATTCATGGAGATATATATGGATGTGTATAGCATACCTGCGTCCACACGTGATCTCGAGTGGCGACGGAGCAGGTGCCAGGAGAGCTCGAGGAGTTGACCGCATCGGGCGGCCGCGGCAGCTGGAGGCTGGAGCTCACATTGCTGCGAATGCTTAATTGCTCTCCTCCTCTCACTAGTTCTTGGTCATTTTCTATTGCAGTCTTGCGGTTGCAGCTTTGGAGCCTGACCGAACGGCGCTATCTTTTTGGGAGGGATGGAGTAAACACCAAAAAATCAGGGTTAACAATTTCGGAAGGCTAGAAATTTGGGGACCAATAAATCTGAAATTGCACAAGTTTTGGTCCAAATAATTTTAATTTTAGACGAACTAGGAAGATAAACGTAACATTATATATACGTTTTTAGAAATTATGTCTCAATAAATAAATTAAAGACAAACTAAAGATCGAACATATAAAAAACCATTCACTGACTTTTTTGAATATAAGGTGGATTAATGTCATATGACTTTTGAATAGATTTTTGCATCGAGTGAATAATAAATTACCACTAGCTAATTATCATATATACCATGTATACGCATACCATGTAATATGGCTACAAGGGAATTGCGAGAGTAAGAAATTCAAGTTCTTGTGATCGATGTAATGACAACCAAATTAAGGATAGATTAAAGGTTGGATTTTTTCCTCTGCGGAAGTTCAAGAATTTTATATTTTTCTCTACGGTTTTAAAGAACTTTAAAGGTTTTTTTTAATGTTAGGATACAAATCACCGATACAATTGCTTGGCTTGGTAGTGCAAAATACCAGCAATTGTTTAAAGCTAATTTCTTTTTTTTGCATGTTTGATTGTTTTCTTTGAAACAATATATATTTGTTTAAAATAAGATATGAATTATATTAATTTACTTTTAAAGTGTTTTATAATAAATTTTATTTCTGTCATGCAATACAATTATATCATGAATATAGTTTTATCATTATGTCTTACATAGAGCTGCATGTTGCAAAAACATAACCCACGAGTTGGATTCTTCTTTTTCTACGGCACACCTTTAAGCTCTATGTTGCAAAAACATAACCCACGAGTTGGATTCTTCTTTTGTACAGCACACCTTTAATTTGTTTTTATGTTATTAACAAAACCAATTGTTATCTATTGATAATTTCATGTGTTTTCACCTTGGTAAAGCGGTAGAATTGCGACGGTTGTGATCAGCTTGGCAGATCATCTTTGGTATGGCGCTTCACTGTACGTTCAGAAGGCAAAGACGAAGTCATGTGTTCTGCAAAGGGTCAGAGAGAGGTTTTTGGAAGTTTCTTTTTTTAACGAAAGATAGATGGACAAAATATTTTTATTAAAAAATAGTTTTAAAATAGTGGTTCACTTGTTTAATTGTTATCTCACCTGTACAGGGAGAAAAGAATGAAGAAGAGGGAGGCAGAAGTATTTTTTAATGACATGCATAATCTATGTTTTTATGGTTTTTTCGGCTTTATCCTCTTTTAATTTACGATCGTACGTCACGTTTTTAAACGTAACATTTATTCTTTGGTTTTTTTTGTTTACGGGTAGTACATACGTATCTTCCTCTCGATCCATATGCATCGGATCCATCCATCGGAGATTAGAAGGGAGGATTTTAGTATATTTAATCTGATGGTATGAAATAACTGATTCACCAATTTAAGTGAAAATCAAGGTTAGATGTTTTGTTTTTTTTCAGAATTTGTAGGATTTTTTTCTAATTTACTAGAGTGACATATGACGGTTTGAGAGCATTTTTAGAAAGTTTAATGAAGTTTTAATATATAATATATAGATTGCGGCCAAATGTGAATTAAGTTTTGTATTGCAGTTGCAGTATAAATATTGGAAGCTGACAAGACAGGACATCCTGCCTAAAGGGGCAGTACCTCGGTTTCCATTCTTTTCTTTTCAGAGTAAGATACAAATTTTAGCTCGATTTTCGTTAATATTTTTTCAAACTATTAAACGATGTTTTTCATGCGAACAAATGTGACTTAAGTTTTGTATTGCTTTAAAATATCAGATAAATTCTTTATTTATGTTTGTAATAATTAAAACTTAATAAATGACTTTCTTGTTTTTTGGTCATAACTTTATCTTCATCTGAATTAGAAATGAAAAACTCTTATACTATGTACTACTCGCTTCATCCCAAAATCCCCCGTGTCCCAAAATATTAGTGGATGAGACACATTCGGATATATTTCATCCAATACTAGGCTACTATATTTTCGTACGGATGTAGTAAACAAGCAAAAGCAGAACAAGAGTTGCTAAAGAGGATTAACAATTTCAGATGGCCAATAAAACTGAAATTGCGAAGATTTGGGAATATTTCGATCTGAAAAAAAAATTAGATTTTAAACATATTGCAGCCGATTTTGAATAAGTATTGCTAAACTAACAATTTTTGGGCGATATTGTTTTGTGCTGGAGAACCCGAAATTTCCGAGATGTTTTTTTTTAAGAGAATGGAAAGAATCCTGGCCTTTCCGAGATGTGTTAAATATAGACTAACATAAATCCCAAATGTCTATGTCAAGCCTGATTACTTAGCACCTCTGCCTGTTGAAATCAACTGAATCATCCTCACAAAAATAAAAGGTCAACTGAATCGAGGCATCAAACAAACTAGCAAAGTATTGACATCGACAGACTGTTCGTTGCCGTTCAAGTATTGGACTTCATTATAGGCCTCACAGATAGAGACTGTGCACGTTGGTTGCTGGACTCGGTGGGCTAGTTTGCTGCTGGGATGGCTAGCAATCAGTAGGCCGATAGCACTCTGTGTTTGCATTGTTCTTTCCTCCTTTCTCTCATGTATCCAATTTTTTGGACGACGCTGATCGACTCATGCAGCTGGATGTCTCTCATGTATCCAATTTCGGATGTTTGTTAGTCTATATTTACTTTCGTGTACCCTTGTTCTTCCCTCCCTTCTCCCATGTATCCAATTTCGGGTGTCTCTCATGATGCTCGTTGTGAATCTTGTCAGCAGCCTGGCGTCGGCCTTGCCGGATGGGCTACAGAAGCCTGAAGACGATGGGCCAACAGGAAGGGCGACTCGAGTACATAAGCCTAACGTTCGCCTTACTGGGCCGGAATGGGCCATGTAATAGTAGCTGGTAGGTATCTGTTAGCGGACAATGGGGACCCAGTAGTCAGTGAGAGAGAGAGAGAGAGTTGGTGAGATGTAATATAAACTAACGATTGTAACCTTAAACAACATCTTTTGATCAATCTATCGGCGGTGAACTGGCGGCGGAGGCAATGCGATCTCGTTGATCGTATTGATGCAATTCTTGTTGTTTGGATGATTCTCTGTGCTTGAGAGAGTGCTCACAACTTGGTATCAGAGCTTGGCCAATCCTCGGATTCCCTTGGTTCGACCGTGAAATTCTCGAGCAAGGATTGGAATTGCTTTGCGGGTGAATCCGCAAAAAGGCAACTTGCCTTGCTTGAGTTGGTTGGATTCGGGGTGAGGGGAAACGAGATTTGAAACCCTGGAGAGGCCATGATTCGTAATGAAGCAGACCGCTAAGATCATGGAGAACGAAGCGAAGCTGGATCTCCTATTGAAAAAGATGGAAGAAACAGAGCATAAGAGAGAGGAAGGGGAGAACAAGCAGAGTTTGGAGATGTGTTCGTTCAAGGAGGTGGTAGAAGCGTGGATTCCAGCCATGGAGAAGGTGGATGTCCTCCAATCTACGGTGGATCTGCTGCAAACCAAAGTAGAGAAGCTTGCAAGTGCTCCTGCAAGTCTTCAGGCGACACCTGCCCGGCTGCCCCCATGCCTGACTTGGGCGCCTCAGGTGTTCGACCAATTGACTCATCTGGGCCGAATGGCTACTGCGCTACAAACTTCTCACGGGTGGAGGCTGAAGGGGTTAATACCACCTTGACGCCACCCTCCGACCAATGGTACGTACGCATCACATCATCTATCTCCAATTCCTTGCCGATTGGATGCTTCTGCCATGAACTCTTTCCTCATTGGGTTCTCTGTTGGATTGTTTGGTGGTGTAGCTCCTGTGGCCTGCCCTATGTTTGATGGTGATAACCCAGTCATGTGGAAAACTAACTGTGAAGCCTACTTTGATGTGTATGGAATTCATCCCTTCACTTGGGTTAAGGTAGCCACACTTAATTTCACCGATAACACAGCTTTTTGGTTGCAAGCGTTAGATCACAAATGGAGGGTGTTACATGGAATGATCTTTGTGATAAGATTTGCACTAGATTCAACAAGGATAGGCCACAAGCTATAGACAATGGATAAAAATTTGTCAAACTGGCATTGTAACAGAGTATGTAGAGCAATTTGATTGTATCATGCATCAATTAATGGCCTATGACCCACCTTTCAAACCCATTTACCTTGTAACTAAGTTTGTAGAAGGGTTGAAACATGAAATTAGATCAGCCATTTTGCTTCAAAGGCCTGTAGATTTGGATGTTGCTTGTACTCTTGCCTTTTTACAGGAAGAAGCATTGGAAGGTGATAAGCTTAAAGATCATAGAAAATCTGATGGGGCTGGTTATCACAAGAATTCTATCAAGGGAGCATTGCCATTGCCCTTGCCTCCTGTAGTTAAGATCATCCTATATTACCTGATGATCGAAGAGCTAGTGACAACATGAGATTCCAGTCCAAGGAGTCTGATAGGCTGGTTGCACTGAAGGCTTATAGAAGGTCTAAGGGTCTTTGTTTCACTTGTGGTGAGAAATGGGGAAGAGAACATAAGTGTGCTTTTTCTATTCAACTGCATGTTGTCTAAGAGTTATTGGAAGTTTTGCAAGGACCCAATGTCCCAGCCTCAGATCATGATACTACTGTCTCACAGGGTGAAGATACATTAATGGTCATCTCACAGCAAGCTGTCAGTGGAATTGAGTCTAATCATTCTATCAGATTGAGAGCATGGGTACAGGGCACTGAAGTTCATATGTTAATAGAGTCTGGAAGTACTCATTCCTCTGTTGATCAGCAAATTGGTTAAATCTATCAGGAGTCAAAGCCATGGTCAATCCTACTAATGTTAAAATTGCTGATGGTGATCATTTGAACTGTTCTTTACGCATTGTTAATTGTGATTGGTTAACTCAAGGCATGAGCTTCAAAAGTGATTTTAAACTTCTGCCACTAGGTATTTATGATGTGATATTAGGCATGGATTGGCTGGAACAGTTTAGCCCTATGCAAGTGGATTGGGTGAATAAATGGCTGGAATTCAAGTTGAATGATAAGGTGATAAGATTACAAGGCGTTCATGCTAGCACAGGAAGCTGCCCTTCTATTACCTCAGATCAGCTTTATGGTTTAGCCAAGTCTGCTGGCATCATATATTTGGTTCAATTGGACAGCAAGGGGGACCAAGGTGATCATCCAATACAAACAATAAGGAAAAAGTCAACAACGGTCAACCCTCAAAGAAGCAGAAAAAACAAAATAGTAATATTTCTATTATAAAAAAGTTTAAAATGCTATTCGTGACGGGCTTTAAGACACACCCGATTGAAATAACATCTCAATCGGGCTTTAATTAAAGCCCGTCATGGATGACCCTTTGTGTCAGTATCCGTTTAGGGCCCAACACGGATGAGTGTCATCTGTGACGACGTTTGCTGCGAGCCCGTAATAAAGGGAGTTTGAACCCTGTCACAGATGTGGTTTGACCACATGAAGACTAGGGTTCTTCACTTCACAATTCACTCTCAGTTCTACTGATCCACTGCACTCCACCGCCACCGCCCTCCACTTCCCTCGCTGCCACCGGTTTGACCTCCGCCGAGCCCGGCCACCGTCCCTGAGCCTGCCGCCGCTGTCCGCCGTCTTCCTCGAGCCCGAAGCCGTCGTCCGTGAGCCTGGCACCGCCGTCTCCCACCTTCCCCGAGCTCGAAGCCACCGTTCGTGAGCCTGGCACCGCCGTCGCGCACCTTCCCCGAGCCTGAAGCCGTCGTCCCTGAGCCCGATGCCGCCGACCGTCGCACTGCTCCCAGGACTGCCACACTGCTCTACGTTGCCATGGCCGCCTCCATTGAGCCCAAGCTGGTTAGTACGTGATGTTGAAATTTAGGGTAATTTGTGATGTTAAAATTTAGGGTAAATTGTGATGTTGAATTTTTTCATGTGGTGAGATGTGAGATTTATTGTTTAATTAGTGAAATTTATATGTGGCAAGAGACTAATATGTGCAATTTAGTGAATTTAGGGTAATTTAGTGATTTTAGAGAATTTAGTGCAATTTATATATATGACTTAGGGATTTTAGGGTAATTTAGATATGTGACTAAGTGATTTTAGGGTTCTTTTCTGAATTTTGTATAGTAATTTTAGAGATAATTTCTTGTACATGTATGGATTTATGTATTTTGTATAGTATTTTTTTGTACACAAGTTATTTAGGAAATGTTTCAGCAAGGCCAAGCCACATTGACAACAACTAGTGAAACCACAGCTGCACGAAACCCTATAACTCAAAATATGCTGCCTAGGGAACAGATGACAATAACAGACGTTAATGATGAAGGATTCCCGGTGGCTCCACGTGTAGTAGTTAAGAAGTTCGCAACTATAAGCGGAGTGTTAGGGAGGCAACACTTCAGCATCCTAATTGATGATATCAAGGAAGTGCCAGATAAAGACAAGGAGGTTGCTTGGGAGAAGTTCATGTTGAGCTTCGAGTATCCTCGAGCCGATGAGGAAAGTGTGAAGCGTCGTGCTATCCAAAAGATGAGTCACTCTTGGAAAAATTTCAAGACAAAACTCGTCGGCGAGTACGTCTTTAACCCCAACCAACCAACACCACATAGCACGTACCCGTGGATTACTGAATCCATTTGGGCCGAGTTTCTGGCTACAAAAACAACCCCCGAGTTCCTGGCAAAAAGCGAGGCTGCTAGGGCACTCCAGGCTAGAAACTTGCACCCACACCGGCTTGGCACCGGAGGATATAGCGGGAAGCAAGAGGAATGACAGAGGGAGGATGAGGCGGCAGCACAATCTAACACCCCGCCGCCAATTGCTGACATCCCAAACGAACAGGCAAGGAATTGGGCATGGGCAAGGGCTATTAAGAATAGTGATAGGACACTTACATTTCCAAATTCCGAAGATGACCGAGTGTACCAGCAAATGGTGAGTTCTTGATATCGGATGTTTAATTTGGATGTGCCATTGTATCATAGGCATGATTTAATCTGACCTTCACTATACTATAGGTCGTATATGTTGCCGAGAGACAGTCGTTGCAAGAGGTGTACTCACAAAGGCACGAGGATGACATCCTCACTAAAGCACTGGGCAACTATGAACAACTTGGATGGACAAGAGGCGTTGGCTCTAATGTTCCATGGGAGGTTGGGTTGCCCCAGTACGCATGGCAGTACAAGAGGCGGAAGATTACTAAGGCAGAGAAAGAGGAGAGCCTGAAAGAATAGATCAGAGTCGAGCTTAGCTCAGAATTTGATCAGAAACTATTTGAGGTGGAGCCACGCATCTGGGAAGAGCTTTAGCAACAGAACGCTAACCTCGTCCCCACTCCTAGAGTACAAGCGAGTCCCACGCAAAGGCAAAGCAGTTGCGCATCAATTGAGACGGCGCAAGACCAACCACCAGTCCCTATTGCAGTCAACCATATAACGGAAAAACCAACATACCATGCATATGTTGTCTTAATTAATCCATCTATTTGTTGGCGCAGAATTTAGACCCGCCTCGCAACAGAACGGGTTCTACGTTTCCACGGTGGCCTGGGAGATCTGCTTAACTCCAGTGCAGGTCCAAAAGGCTTGCCTAGTCGTGTGCAGAGCGTGCCAGTTGATTTGATCTGCAATCAACAAGAAACGAGTAAACCATGTCAGAAAACAATGGTCGATCGGCCGATAGGCCGATGTCACATTGTTATAGCCCAGCCGATAGGGCAAAGCTGTATCGGCTTACTCAAGATAATAATAAGATTGAACTAATAAAACAGATCTAATCTCATCGGCCCATGCTAACATGTCAATGGAAAATTGCTGGAATCGGCCGATGAGGGTTTCATGAAAATAAATACACTAGCTAATACCCTAGTGTAAACTTATACAACCCAATCGGCCAATATAAATACACCAACCACATAGAGATCTTAAGAACACCGTATAACCGATATATTTATATTCATCAATCCGCATATATAAGTGACAAATACATGCAAAAACATAAATAATCACATGCATTAGGTAAGACCGGCTGAAACCCCGGCGCTATCCTTAATTACAATCGAAAGCAGGCTTTGTGTTAGATCTCAAAATAGGACTAAGGTCGATAGCAACTCAAAGTGTGAGTCGAGACTTAACACAAAGAAAATCAAGCCGTCGATTGCTTTTGGGGATGGTAAATGTCTTAGATAATCTAAACAAGTAAACTAATTCAATCGTCGTCAGCAATAAACCCTAAAACGAGTTAACCACTGGCGAGGTAGAATTAGAAAACCACATCAAGATTAGCTAAAATATGATAAACGATGATCACATCATCAGGGCTTAACGTGCCTAAACCGACACGCTAGCCCCGACGATGTAGATCGTCGGGTACGAGTTCTTACCTCTGCTCTAAAGAAGCAAGAACTCGTCAGGAGTCAACCTCTTGCGAGGGTTGGCGATGCGCCGAAAATAAACTGATTGTTGTTGTGATTGATTCAGAGAGAGTTTCTATGTACATACTATCGGGATATTTATACCCAAGATTACAACAGAACCCTTGTAGGGCACGATCTTATCTACAACTAACAAACAAGTCTTTGCGGTAGACTTTTGCCACAGATTAGATCTAAACCTACTTAATTTACAAGATACAAATTGCCTAAAACCGAGCTTTATCTCTATTTGGCAACTTCCTTGAAGCTTATCTTGAGCCCAGACCAAGCCCACGTTGACTCTGTCAACTTACAACCCGTATCGGCCAACGACCACATCGAATTCGTATCGGCCGATACGCTCTTTCTGGCAATGCCTTTCCCAGTCCGATACGGCTACCGGGTCCGATACGAAACCTGGTCTGACTCCAACTCAATCCTTCCTCTCTGCTTCGGTTTCCTCTTTCCTTTCCAAGTCGATTACCAAAATCCACTGTTAACACATGCCCTCCAATTCCGCTTCATTATATAATGTGGCGGAATTAGCTCCGAGGAACCCATCGACTTCCTTGCTAGGGCTTGCCTGAAAACCGCGCAGATCCAGATTCGCATCCTTCCGCCGCCGATTCAACAATCTCTTCGTGTTCTCCAACTCCGGCGACCCCTCGGCATCCCATCGACATCGACCCCCTCAACAGCAACCCCTTCAACATCAACAATGGCCTCTGCTCCGTTCTATGCCTCCGAGGTCCCTGTGGTAAGTCAATCCCTTCACATTCTCATCTTCTCGCCGAGTTTTCTAAGTTAGGGTTTTTATTCTTGCCCCCCGGGTCTCATCTTTTTCATCGTTGTTCTTGTGACATAGGTCTTCAAAAACCAAATCTTGATCCCAACCAACGACAAATCACATCGCTTCTTGCTAGGCCCCATGGGCGACTGCGACCCAACCTGGCTAATCAACGCCGAAACCGACAGAATCCCCTTTAGGCAAGCCAAGCCCAATGTTTCTTCATGGAAACATACCTTCAGATCCTGGCCATCGAAGCTTAACGGATACAGAACCTGGCACAAGAGGATTGCTGCTGCCAAACAGGTCCACTGGGACGAGATAGGAATCGGCCAATGCATCACCTTATCCCTGGCCGATACCAAGAAAAACGAGCCACTCATGTCGGCCGCCAGTTACTTCTGGTCCAGAACCTTGAACGCCTTCTTGTTCAAACAAGGTCCGATGACCCCAACTCTGATTGATGTCAAGATACTAACAGGATTGGACATTGACTCCGAGATCAATCCCTTCAGCCTCCTAGTAAACAGCAGTCACAAATTGAAGACCAAGAAGATTGGAGGCTGGTCCGGATATATCTCTGAACACATGGAACAAGGATCAGTCTCGGAAAGAGAACATGTGGCCTTCCTGACACTGTGGTTAGAAAGGTTTGTCTTCTGTGGATCGACCTGCGGCCCCACTACAAATTGTCAACATTTGGCTCAAGCTTTGGTCGACAAGAAGCAAATCCCCTTGGGCCGATACCTCTTAGGAGCTGTCTATCGGCTACTCCACATTTCCACTCAAGACTTGATATTAAAACAGACTGTGGCTCATGGAGGACCATGGTGGTTCATTCAGCTTTGGCTTACCATCCACACCAATACCATGGTTAATCGGCCTTCACTATCGGACTCCTGCTTCCCCTCAAAGTATGCTGATCACGAAGATCCCAGGACCAGAAGGTGCATGTCCTATGGGGAAGCGGCCTCCGTTTATCCAGGAGCAGACCAATAGGCCGAAGACATGTCTTCATGGTTCATCCGATTCTACACCGGTCCTCCATCAGTTAGGATGGACATGTTCGTCTACACCTCGGACCGAGATTTTGAACTCCCTGACGATCTTCAGTTGAGTTTGATAAATGATGACCCGGAGTCAAGGGAACTATTCATGATCGGCCTCACCCCATGCCTGCTCCCAGTAGGCATATTTCAAGGAAGAAGCACCAGCCTGTCTTACGAGTTCTACAATCCAATGGTGGCTGTCAGACAGTGCGGGCTTGGACAACTCCCCATCAATTTGTATCTTCATAGGCTCCTAGATAGCAGAGGCACAGTTCCATCGGCGTTGGTCATGAGCAAGGCGCTGGAAATCAAACTCCCAAATCTCGGTGACTGTGACCGATTGCATCTAAGTGTCTTCGTTCATATCAGCTTCCAGACATGGTGGCAAGAATGGGCTGCTCATATTTTCCACCAATCGGCCAGATTCTACGTGACAGAACTTATCGAAGACATCAGCCCTCAGGTCCCCGATGGTCCGATTCCGTCTGTAAGCAACAGTGGGCAAGAAATCTTCTATCATCAAGCCTTAGCCCCATCAGGATCGACTATCCTGGAATCGATCATCGGCCAAACTGCCCCAAGGCTGACATCACTCCTCCAAGGTCCGATGACTAAAGAAAACCCTAAGAGGAAGGCGCTAGCAAAAAGCAAATCTCAGAAACCCAGCAAGAAGGCCAAAACTGATGACCAAGCCGATCCTGAAGAACTAGACCCCTCCTTGGAAGAATTCCTTGATGAACAAGTGATGGAGGAAGAGGTCGATGCAGCGGCGGCCGATGCACGTGAAGAAGAGAACCCATCGGCCGAAACCACCAAGGAGCCATCGGCCGAAACTACTGTGATCCCGCTAGCCGATGACCAAGGTAACGTCCCCCAACCAAAAAGAACCAGACATGCAGTCCGCAAGGTCAATACAATCCCTTCTTTGCGTTTACATAATCCCCTTCTACTGTTATACTTTAACTTGATATCCTTTTCAGGCCGCGGTGTCATCTGTGCTGAAGGAGAGAACTCGATCGGCCCCTTTACCAAGAACCAAGAAGGCCACTCTACAACGGCACGAACGAGCCAAGGCACGATTGAGAACTCCTTCTCCTTCTCCACCACCCTCTCCGACTATCTCGGTAAGAGTTGATTTTTGCATTATCTCACTAATCACATAGATCTATTTACCAATTTCTTGCTTTTTCTCCAGTCTAGGGTTCCATCACCCGCACCACATCAGCCAACCCCCTCGCCTACTGCTTCAACACAGCAAAGGGAGGCCGATGCAAGCACCACCGATGCTCCAGCACAGGTAACCACGATTACTTTGATCCCCTTTCTACCGGTTCCTGTCTAACAAGGTTAACCTTGACCCATATTGATATTTGCAGAACCTAGCCGATATATTCTCTTTTTATATCGGCCAGTTTCTTGACGATGAGGACAAGGAGCCACCCACCACAGCCAAGGCGTCAATCTCTGATGATCTGAAGAACCGGCTGACCGACATTGCCAATCGGCTGGAGTCCTCATTGGAGTTCTTGGTGGAAGATTACACCCCCATCAGGGTCAGGGTACAAGAGATTCAAGACGAACTACCCGAAGACCTGATGGAGATTCTAACACCGGCCATCTTCTTGGAGCAATATCGATTCAAGCTTAACAAGGCGAAAGAAAGACTCGCGGAGCGACGAGAACGTGAACAACTGGAATCGGCCCTGTCCGCCAGCAAGGCTCAAGTTAATGCTGACAAGACCAAATTGGACGAGCTAGCTGTGGAGCCGATTGTCTTGAAGAACAGACTCGAAGAATTCCGTCGCCTCGAAGCAGAGCTAGAGTCAAAGCTGGAAGCCACGCGCCAAGAAATCCAAGAAGTCGAAGCCGGGATAGCTGCATCACCCAAGGCTATAGAAGACCAGACGACAAAGCTAAAGGCATCGGCCAAGTACCTTGCAACCCTGAGCAAATCATTGAAGCCAATCCCAGGGTCGACGGCCGATGACGCCCAAGCTATAGAAGATATTGAACAAATTCGCCGTAGAGCTATTGCAGATTTCATAGGGTGATGTAACATATTTCTGTCTTTATATTGTGTAAATACAAATCCTATCAGCCAAGCAGCCGAATTTGATATGAAAGTTCCAGCTTGAAAATTATTTCTGAAATCCATCTTGCAAACAGATATCCCTTTACTATAATTAATCTCATCGGCCAGGAAGCCAAATTCGATCTGAAAAAATCAAAAAAAATGCCTTGAAAAATTCCTTGAAAACTTGCTTGAAAAATTCCGCGCTTGTATATATATATGCCCCCCAAATTTTAGAAGATGAGGGCTCATGTTGTAAAATTTGAACTAAGGACGATAGTATATATCGACCATCTAAAGACGATGCATAGCACATCGGCTGTAATCATAAATCGGCTGGAGGGCCGATCATGAGTCGATCCATAGGCTCGGATAATATTTCTTTAAATACTTTCCGTTGAGAGCTCTACCATAAACCTTTCCATCCAATCATTTGAGCAAATAAGCATTATGGGGAGCACATCGATGAATCTGAAAAGGACCTTCCCAAATAGGTGACCACTTGCCGAATTTGTTATCACGAGAACCAATCGGCATTATTAATTTCCAAACAAGATCCCTTTCCTCAAACGACTTGGCAACAACTTTTTTATTATAATGACGAGCAACTCGATCTTTATCATGCTTTATTTTCTCCAATGCCTGCAGTTGAACGTGTGCCAAATCGTCCAGCTCATCGACCATAAGGTTATGATACTCATCGGCTGTCAAGTCGTCTTGCAAGGCAATTCTCCTTGAGCCAATGTTGGTCTCCCATGGCAGCACAGCTTCATGCCCATAAACCAGCTGATAAGGCGGCACCTGAATTGCACCATGACAAGCCATCCGATACGCCCAAAGGGAATCGGCTAGCGTGGTATGCCACCGTCTCGGCTGTTCATCAATTTTCCTCTTGATCAACTTGATTAAAGTCTTGTTAGAAGCTTCTGCCTGTCCATTAGCTTGCGCATAATATGGAGAATAATTCAATAATTTAATGCCCATACTCTCAGCAAACTGCACAAATTCATCGGACACGAAGATTGATCCTTAATCTGTAGTCAATGTCTGTGGAAATCCAAACCGATATATTATATGCTCTTTGACAAACTGAATTGCGTCCTTGGAATCAACCTTCTTGAGGGGAACGGCCTTAACCCATTTCGTGAAGTAATCTGTAGCCACCAGTATATATTTGTGTCCCTTGCTTGATGGCGGGTTTATCTAGCCGATCATATCTATGCCCCATCCACGAAATGGCCACGGCTTTATGATTGGATGCATAGCCAATGCCGGTGCTCTTTGAATTGCTCCAAATTTCTGACAATCTTGACATCCCTTATAGTACTTGAAACAATCCTCTAGCATTGTTGGCCAAAAATATCCGACGCGCTTTAAGAGCCATCTCATTTTATGGGCCGATTGATGTGTTCCACAAATCCCTTCATGGACCTCGCTCATGACAACTTTGGCTTCTTCAATACTTAAGCATTTGAGCAAGACACCATCAATCGTCCGATAATACAGATCATCATCCAGTAAGACATAACGTAAAACTTTATACTTCATTTTTCGTGACGCCGATTGAGAAGGGTTTCTCAAATACTCAATGATGTCAAACCTCCAATCATCGGCATCCACGGTGGCAACCTGAATCTGAACATCTTTAGTCATCGGCCTGTATCCCGATGCCCCCTGAGCTAAGTCATTGGCCTCGTAGTTCTGCTTCCTGGGTATATGCCTCATCGTTACAATCTTAAAAGCTTGTAGCAACTCCATGCACTCCTCATTGTAAACTCTGAGAATATCATTCTTGCATTCATGATCCCCAGAAAGTTGATTAATGACTAGCTGTGAATCACCAATGATCTCTACGGAATCGGCCTCGACCTCTTGTAATAACTGCAAGCCTTTGAGAACAGCCTCATACTCGGCTTGATTATTTGTATAATAAGGCTTGATAGTAAAAGCAAAATCGAAGCTTGCCCCCCGAGGGGATATGATGACTAGGCCGATACCACATCCATGTCTGCAAACAGACCCATCAAAATACAACGTCCATGGCATAATATCTGAATATGCAATTGAGTCATCTCTGTGCTGAACAATAAAATCGGCCAGGGCTTGTCCCTTGATCGCTTTAGCCGATTCATATCGCAAGTCGAACTCTGCCAAGGCAAAAATCCACTTCCCAATTCTACCTTTTAATACGGGGGCCGATAACATGTATTTCATCACATCGGCCTTACTTACCACAATGCACTCATTGGAAAGTAAATAATGCCTCAACTTAGTACATGAAAAATATAAGCACAAATAGAGTTTCTCTATCGGCGTGTACCTTGTCTCGGCGTCCAGCAACCTCCTGCTGAGATAGAAAATAACTCGCTCTTTGCCGTCAATATCCTCAACCAAGACGGAGCCGATAGACTTCTCATCGGCCGATAGGTACATCCTGAACGGAACTCCCTTCTGTGGAGGAATTAGAACTGGTGGGGAGCTCAAATATTCCTTGATGTCGTCCAGCGCCTTCTGCTGCTTATCACCCCATGTGAACCCTTCATCGTGTTTTATCCTCAATAACGGAGTGAACGGCTCTATTCTTCTTGACAGGTTCGATATAAAGCGCCGAACAAAATTGATCTTGCCGAGCAGAGATTGTAACTTGGTCTTGTTCGTCGGAGGCTTGATTTTCTTTATGGCATCGATGTTCTTCTGTGTAATCTCAACTCCTCTTTTGTGGACCAAGAAACCCAAAAACTGACCGGCCGATACGCCGAAGGCACACTTGTTAGGGTTCATTTTTAAGCCATACTTCCTCGCTCTTTCAAGTACCTTGCGTAAATCGGCCAAGTGCATATCATACTCTCTTGACTTCACGACGACATCGTCGATATAAACTTCAATCAAAGAGCCGATAAGGTCATGAAAAATATAATTCATGGCCCTCCGATACGTAGCTCCAGCATTCTTCAAACCGAAGGTCATAACAACCCATTCGTACAGGCCGATTGCCCCCAGGCACCGGAAGGCTGTCTTGTGAACATCTTCTTCGGCCATGAAAATCTGGTTGTAGCCTGCGTTCCCATCCATAAAGCTGATAACCTTGTGCCCAGACGCGGCATCGACAAGCAAATCGGCCAAAGGCATAGGGTACTGTTAACATCAGAATTTGGTAAGCCCCAAAGTCATCATCGGCTAGTTTGTGTATCGGCTTAGAGTACATATCGGTCTCAAAGTCTGTATCGGCTTCGGAGGTCTATAAGCGGCCGATGAGAGTTATCAGTATCTTCAGCGGTCGGATTCTTGTTAGATTCGGTTTGGGAGGATCTTATCCAGAAGAAACCGAGTCTAAGGAGGATGTGGCTTGTATCTATTAATTAGGAAGAGTTTGTTAGCTTTCCGTTTTATCTTTAGGAAAGTTTAAGTCGTAATCTGTTAGGATCTTTGTTAGTCTACGGGTATAAATATGTAAGCCCAAGGTTCATGTAAAATCTATCTCATGATCAATACAACTTCGGCGCATCGCCAACCTTTACTTTTCGTCTTCTTCGGCGAGTTCATGCCCTTCCTACGAGGGGTAAGTCTCGTTATGGCTGCCTGCGCTGTCGGGGCTAGGGCTTCGATGTTCTAATCTCGTCAACGTAAGCACCTATTATCATATATCTTAGTCAATCTAGTTCGGCTTTTCGATTTAGTCTTATCGGCCGAGATTCGCTTTAGGGTTTATGCTGGTATCGACTAAATCGTCTTGCTAGATTAGATTGGCTAAGGTATCCACCACCCCGAAAATCAGTCAAGGGCTTGATTGTCTAGATCTTGCATTTCTTTTCATACTTAGTGCTGCATCAGTCCAGTTTGATCTACTAAGTCGTGATTAGAACCGTAGTCTCTAGCCTGCTTATTGGCTTCCAATAAGGGTTTCATCGGGGTTTCAGCCGATGAGTTATCTGGATGTTGCATCGGCCCAAGAGTTTTACATATAGATTGGATCTGGCCGATGACAACAGAGTATTTATTGTTTCTCTGTTTATCTAGGGTTTATGCCATCGGACTTCCGGCCGATGTGTGCTTTAATCTTCAGATTGATGCTTGCTTTATATTTGGATTATGCTATATCATCATGTTATCGTCGGTCGATCGATTGTTTTGGCTATCGGCCTATCGGCCGATACGTTTTTACCCTATCGGCCTATCGGCCGATAGACCTTCTGTTCTGCTATTTCGCATATCTTGTCAGTAGCAGGATCAAACTGACTGGCACGCCCGCGCTTCATCAATTTTAGGACCTGTACTGGAGCTAAGCAGATCTCCCAGGCCTTCGTGTGTCCGCGCGCCGGGTCCTCATCGGCGGTACGGATTTGGCGTCAACACATTTTTGGCACGCCCAGTGGGACCGTGTTTTTGACAACAGGTTTTTACACGGCTCTTGGAACCTACAATCGCAGCAATATGTCTGATCAAGAAGTCAAGGCCAAGGAAGAACAATCTCTTAAGGCGATGGAGGAGAAAGAAGAGCCAATGGACGATGAGACGCTTCAAAAGACAGTTGATGAAATCGTTCGTCGCGCTGTGTTTGATCGATCTGGAGTTTTGGTGAGCACATTACATGGTTTGATTGAGAAGATAGTTCCCATAGTGATTGCATTAAGAAATCGGACTAGGGGGCAAATCGACGAACAATTTCAGCATCGGCAACAACAATATTGGCTCGGGGGGCAAGCATATCAGTATGATGGGCTATAACAACAATATCGGCCAGAAGGAATTCAAAGATATCAGTCTAAAGAAGATTGGGCCGACATGATTGCAAAGGTAACAGAACAGCAGTTTGGAATTAAACCTAAGGATCAGACTTTTGTGTATCGGCCGCCGTATCCTGAGTGGTTTGATAGGGTTCCGCTTCCAGGCCGATACAAGGTTCCAGACCTTTTCCAATTTTCAGGGCAAGATAATGTGACTACAATGGAACATATCAGCCGATTTTTAGTTCAATGTGGGGAGACATCGGCTGAAGAAGCTCTGAAAGTTAGATTGTTTCCGTTGTCTTTGACTGGATCGGCCTTCACATGGTTTTCATCATTGCCACCAAACTCAATCAGAGGTTGGGCCGATCTTGAGAGGCAATTTCATTAGTACTTCTTTGCTGGGGACAATGAGTTGAAGTTTTCAGCTTTGATTTTAGTCAAACAGCAAGAAGGGGAATTGGCTGTGGAGTATATTCAAAGATTTCGTGATGTCCACAACCGATGTTATAGCTTGAGCCTAAGTGATGAACAACTAGCAGATCTTGCGTTCCAAGGGTTGTCAGCGCCTATCAAGGATAGATTCTTTTTCCACGAGTTTGACAGCCTGGCTCATCTAATACAGAAGGTATCGGTTTATGAGAGCCGATGTCAAGAAGAAGAGAAGAATAAGTTTTGGGGTAATCAAGGCAAGGATAATTTTGAAGCATGATTTCTCATACTCCAAAACTGGGGGGCATGTGTTAACATCAAAATTTGGTAAGCTCCAAAGTCATCACCGGCTAGTTTGTGTATCGGCTTAGAGTACATATCGGTCTCAGTCTGTATCGGCTTCGGAGGTCTATAAGCGGCCAATGAGAGTTATCAGTATCTTCAGCGGTCGGATTCTTGTTAGATTCGGTTTGGGAGGATCTTATCCAGAAGAAACCGAGTCTAAGGAGGATGTGGCTTGTATCTATTAATTAGGAAGAGTTTGTTAGCTTTCCGTTTTATCTTTAGGAAAGTTTAAGTCGTAATCTGTTAGGATCTTTGTTAGTCTACGGGTATAAATATGTAAGCCCAAGGTTCATGTAAAATCTATCTCATGATCAATACAACTTCGGCGCATCGCCAACCTTTACTTTTCGTCTTCTTCGGCGAGTTCATGCCCTTCCTACGAGGGGTAAGTCTCGTTATGGCTGCCTGCGCTGTCGGGGCTAGGGCTTCGATGTTCTAATCTCGTCAACGTAAGCACCTATTATCATATATCTTAGTCAATCTGGTTCGGCTTTTCGATTTAGTCTTATCGGCTGAGATTCGCTTTAGGGTTTATGCTGGTATCGACTAAATCGTCTTGCTAGATTAGATTGGCTAAGGTATCCACCGCCCCGAAAATCAGTCAAGGGCTTGATTGTCTAGATCTTGCGTTTCTTTTCATACTTAGTGCTGCATCAGTCCAGTTTGATCTACTAAGTCGTGATTAGAACCGTAGTCTCTAGCCTGCTTATTGGCTGCCAATAAGGGTTTCATCGGGGTTTCAACCGATGATTTATCTGGATGTTGCATCGGCCCAATAGTTTTACATATAGATTGGATCTGGCCGATGATAACAGAGTATTTATTGTTTCTCTATTTATCGAGGGTTTATGCCATCGGACTTCCGGCCGATGTGTGCTTTAATCTTCAGATCGATGCTTGCTTCATATTTGGATTATGCTATATCATCATGTTATCGTCGGCCAATCGATTGTTTTGGCTATCGGCCTATCGGCCGATACGTTTTTACCCTATCGGCCTATCGGCCGATAGACCTTCTGTTCTGCTATTTCGCATATCTTGTTAGTGGCAGGATCAAACTGACTGGCATGCCCGCGCTTCATCAATTTTAGGACCTGCACTGGAGCTAAGCAGATCTCCCAGGCCTTCGTGTGTCCGCGCGCCGGGTCCTCATCGGCAGTACGGATTTGGCGTCAACAGGTACTTATCTTTTGGTGTTGCTTTGTTCAAGTCTCTGAAGTCGATACATACCCTGAGCTTGCCATTTTTCTTCATTGCTGGAACTATATTGGAGACCCATTCTGCGTATCGGCAAGGTCTGATAAAGTTGGCATCGTAAAGTCGTATGATCTCTGCCTTGATAGCTTCGTGCATATCGGCCTTAAATCTCCTAGGAGCTTGTTTAAATGGCCGATAGCCTGGTTTGATTGGTAGCCGATGTTCTACGATCGATCGGCTTAATACTAGCATCTCATGATATTCCCATGCAAAACAATCCACGAATTCTTTCAAAAGATTTATCAGATTATTCTTGTATTTCTTTGGCAGGTTAGCACTTACATACGTCGGCCTAGGCCTATCACCTATTCCTATATCAACCTCTTCAAGTTTGTCGGCCGACGTAAAACCCTGTCCCAACTTGCCATCTAGCTCGTCCACCGCATCATCTATGTAGGGACTAGCTTGTTCATCTTGAACGGTGGACAGTGCATCGTTGTTAAAGTAACTACTTGTCTTGATCTTCAATTGTCTCGATGTCGCAATCAGTTACCTTGAGGAAATCGGCGTCCCAGATTCGCCCGGACAAGCAGTCGATTCCCTCCATCTCCCATACTGCGAGATCGGCATTGGCCACGGGTACTGACCGGTCGGCCTGCATGATCTCAACCTAGTCCCCTTGCCATTGTATGAGGCATTGGTGCATTGTTGAAGGGACGCAACAGTTTGCGTGGATCCAATCCCGTCCCAACAACAAGCTGTAGGAGCCCTTTCCATCGAAGACGAAGAAGCTGGTGGGTATTGTCTTGCTGCCCACGGTGAGTTCCACGTTGAGTACCCCCTTCGCCTCAGAGGCGTTGCCACCAAAATCTTTTAACACCATGTTGGTCTTGATAAGGTCTTCAGGTACTTTTCCAAGCTTCCTGAAGGTTGTGTATGACATCAAATTGACCGCCACGCCGCCATCGACCAGCATCTTCGTCATCGGCCGCCCGTTAATGAATCCCTTGATGTATAACGGTCGCAAGTGCCTGTGGCCGCAACTGGCTTGTCGAATATGGCTTGGTCTGGTGACAACTGTAGTCTAGCCGAAGATTGTTCGTCGTCGGCTATTGCTTCATCGGCCGCCTGCACGCTGTATTCTGCCGGCAGTATAAAAACCATGTTAACAGACGCCGATGCCACTCCTTTACCTTTTGAAGCCGCAGAAGCCCGAGCTGTATCGGAGGTGCCCTCATCGGCTATGACCACCGTGGATTTTATCCTCCACTCTTTCTTGGTCGTGGCCGGCCGATGGGCTATTGTCGCCTGTTGTTCTTGGATTTGTTCCTTCCTTCTTAGTCTCAGAACCCGCCGTTTTTGTGTCTTGCTGAATACATCGCTTGGGCACCATTGGGGGTTCTGGACCTGCTCCTCGGCTTCAATATGTTGCTCTTGGCGCATCGGCCCCAGCCTTTCATACACAGATTTTCTTTGCTTGGCCGGCCGATGCGCTTGCCTGCTTGAGTTGCCCTGATAAGAATCTTTTGCCCCATTGCACGCAGGGCACTCCTGGATGGATGGTAACCTCATCCCCTCATTCCAGCAGAACCGGAAAAACTCGCACTCCCAATGTGGGTCGTAAGAGTTGTCTTGATCGGCGTAGTCTTGAGCTTGTTCCTCCCGCCTTCGCTGGTATTTTCTAATTAGGCCTTCTGAGGTCTGATAAGGTCGCTTGCCGGTCCGATGGCCATCGCCGTCGTCCCTGTCCGCCCGTACCATGTTGACTAGGAACGGTGTCCTTCTATCTTCATCGGCCTTTTAGCATCATCGATCTTGATTCTGCCTTGTTCGATGGCCGATTGAATCTGTTGTCTGAAGATCTTGCATTCATTGGTATGGTGTGAATAAGAGTTATGCCACTTGCAATATTTTCTCTTCTTGATTTCTTCGGCCGGTGGCAATACGTGACCCACTGGCAGCTGAATTTGCTTTTCTTGCAACAGTAGATCAAATTTCCTATCGGCCTTGTTGATGTCGAAGTCAAATTTGTCTTCTTTGTCGCCCTTTTTTGCCCATTGGCAAGTTGTCGGCTTTCTCATCCGGGCCCACTCGGCCAGGTCGACATCGACATCTTCCTCATCATCATCGTCTGAGGCATACTGATAGATTGTATTGATCTTTTTTGCAAACTTCTTTGCCTCCTGGAATCGTTGCTTGTGGGCCGATACCCGTTGTGCTAGCTGAGCTAGGATTTCAAATTCCTGCGAGGAGAACCTCTCTCGTATCGGCCCTAGCAATCCTTGAAACGCCAAATCAGCCAATTGAGAATCGGTCAAGCTGAGGCTGTAACACCTGTTCCTTATGTCTCTAAACCTTTGGATATACTCCGGGACCGATTCATCCACTCGTTGCCTGATGGCAGTCAGATCGGACAGTTTCATCTCTTGTATGCCGTTATAGAAATACCTGTGAAACTGCTTCTCCAAATCTATCCATCCTCTGATGGAATTGCAGGGTAAAGATGAAAACCACGTAAATGCAGACCCTGATAAGGACAGAGGGAAAAACCTCACCCTCAACGCCTCGATAGCCGATGCCTCCCCGCACTGTGCTAGGAATCGGCTCACATGCTCATATGTCGAGACGTTGTCCTGCCCCGAAAATTTGGAGAAGTCTGGGATCTTGTATCGGCCTGGCAATGGCACTTTGTCAAATTCCTCGGGCTACGGGTGCCGATACACCGTAGAATTCTCCTTGGGTTTCAAGCCGAACTGATCTTGTATCACTTCGGCTATCATATCAGCCTAGTATCCTGCGGGCCGATGCGGGAGGTCTTGCTGATATGATTGTTGCAAGCCTTCTGCTTGATACTGCCTGGGGGAGTACGTCTGATAATGGTGATCAAGGTTCTGCGCGCCATATTGCCCTGCGGTGTGCTGCTGGTAGCCTTGTGGCGTGTTGTAAGCAGCCTGTGGTGGAGGATTGTTGAACACCAGGGCTTGTGGCTGTCCGGCCAATGGCTGGTTGACAGGAACTTGCTGCATCGGCTCGATCACTGGTTGCTTCCCCTTGGTCCATTATGCATATTGTTCTTCCGTGATGTGCTGAGGGCTCCCTCCTGTCTGCCTGGTGAGGACCAACGGCAGTGTCGTTGTTGGCTGCGCCGATGGGGGTGGCATCGGCGCTGTCGGCTGAGCCATGCTCAGGTCGTTCCTCAGGGTCCGATAGGCAGGGAACTTATTCTCCAGTAGGTAAATTGGGCCTTGAGGCTTGTACTGGTGGATCGACCCATCTAGGATCGATTTGACCGTATTGGTCAATGTGTTCACCAGGATCCCCGACTGGTTGACTAGCGCAGAATGAACTGCAGAGTCAATCCTGTCTTGCAACGTCGGCGCCGCAGTATCCTCGGTCTTGACGGTGTGGTTTTGTGCCGCCGCCGATGTGCTAGCTCCATCTCCAGGACTCGGCATTACTACCATAGACTTCTGGATCAAGGTGCCTTGCCGAGTCCTAGAATATGTTTGCAAGTACATATTCTGGAACTGCTCAACCAGCTTCTCCATCTCAGCTTTCTGCTCTGCGTTGAGCTGGTCGACGGTTACGGAGATGACGTTCTCCTCGGAGATCTCGGCCTGCTTCGACATCTTGAAGTGGTGTTCTTGTTGTTGCGAAGCTTGCGTTCTTGAGTCCCACCGGGCGTTCCAAAAGCGTGTTGGCGCAGAATTTAGACCCGCCTCGCAACAGAGCGGGTTCTACGTTTCCACGGTGGCCTGGGAGATCTGCTTAACTCCAGTGCAGGTCCAAAAGGCTTGCCTAGTCATGTGCAAAGCGTGCCAGTTGATTCGATCTGCAATCAACAAGAAACGAGTAAACCATGTCAGAAAACAATGGTCGATCGGCCGATAGGCCGATGTCACATTGTTATAGCCCAGCCGATAGGGCAAAGCTATATCGGCTTACTCAAGATAATAATAAGATTGAACTAATAAAACAGATCTAATCTCATCGGCCCATGCTAACATGTCAATGGAAAATTGCTGGAATCAGCCGATGAGGGTTTCATGAAGATAAATACACTAGCTAATACCCTAGTGTAAACTTATACAAGCCAATCGGCCAATATAAATACACCAACCACATAGAGATCTTAAGAACACCCTATAACCGATATATTTATATTCATCAATCCGCATATATAAGTGGCAAATACATGCAAAAACATAAATAATCACATACATTAGGTAAGACCGGCTGAAACCCCAGCGCTATCCTTAATTACAATCGAAAGCAGACTTTGTGTTAGATCTCAAAACAGGACTAAGGTCGATAGCAACTCAAAGTGTGAGTCGAGACTTAACACAAAGAAAATCAAGCCGTCGATTGCTTTTGGGGATGGTAAATGCCTTAGATAATCTAAACAAGTAAACTAATTTAATCGTCGTCAGCAATAAACCCTAAAACGAGTTAACCACTGGCGAGGTAGAATTAGAAAACCACATCAAGATTAGCTAAAACATGATAAACGACGATCACATCATCAGGGCTTAACGTGCCTAAAGCGACACGCTAGCCCCGACGATGTAGATCGTCGGGTACGAGTTCTTACCTCTGCTCTAAAGAAGCAAGAACTCGTCAGGAGTCAACCTCTTGCGAGGGTTGGCGATGCGCCGAAAATAAACTGATTGTTGTTGTGATTGATTCAGAGAGAGTTTCTATGTACATACTATCGGGATATTTATACCCGAGATTACAACAGAACCCTTATAGGGCACGATCTTATCTACAACTAACAAACAAGTCTTTGCGGCAGACTTTTGCCACAGATTAGATCTAAACCTACTTAATTTACAAGATACAAATTGCCTAAAACCGAGCTTTATCTCTATTTGGCAACTTCCTTGAAGCTTATCTCGAGCCCAGACCAAGCCCATGTTGACTCTGTCAACTTACAACCCGTATCGGCCAACGACCGCATCGAATCCGTATCGGCCAATACGCTCTTTCTGGCAACGCCTTTCCCAGTCCGATACGGCTACCGGGTCCGATACGAAACCTGGTCTGACTCCAACTCAATCCTTCCTCTCTGCTTCGGTTTCCTCTTTCCTTTCCAAGTCGATTACCAAAATCCATTATATTATATTCTAAGAACATGGATGAATCTATCGCAGGGACCCATACAGTGCATCCTAGAAGTTAGGGTGACACCAACATTTTCGTCCATTGCCGTCGAGGGAGTCGCTTTCAAGCCTACGCCGAAAAGCAAAGTGCACGGGGCGGATTTGGTAGCCGGGCAGGCTAAAGTACAGGTGGACATGGTCAAGGACAACTGGGTCAACTGGCCTCTGGAGATCCCACTGAACGATGAAATTTTGACCTAAGAGCTGCACGTGGGACCTTTATCCAATGGCCCAAGGAGCTAATTATCATAAAGATGGCTCCTAGGTCAAATGCACCAAGTACTCGTCCGCCGCCAAGACTCGCTCCAACTCCTTCAACCCCTCCCATCATTGAAGACCCAATATGATATTGATTTTGGCGTTGATACTATGGAGGCCGACGACATGGCTAACATTCCCCCTCCTATCAAAAAGAGCAGGAAGGCACATTCTTCTCCACCAACGCAAAAAACTAGCAAAAATGCTCTTTGAAGGGAGAAAGAAAATGAAAAGCTGCACACCTCACTCTTGGCTCCAAAGAAGCTAGATCTAGACAAAGCGAAATCAGTTCCTACTAAGAGCCTAGATCCGACTAGCTTCCAATTAGGCATGACATTGGTTGGAGACCATGAGCTAGCAAATAAATGTAAACATGATGCTTAGGTTATTAAATAGCATTAAGTGATGCTATATGCCACGGAATTGTAGAGGTAGGCCGCTGATGGTGACAGCTCAGTATGGGTATTCCTCCACATGCGTATATAGGGCTAACAAAGGTTCCTGGTGTGGGTACTGCTCTGTATCTATAACCAGTTGGATAGCCATGACAGATTGTCATAAGGAACTCGACAATTCCGGGGTGGTTTCTCGATATACTAGGAGGGCATAGTTAGGGGGCTCAGCCATGTAAATGTATAATAGCAAGTGTATACTAAAATGAGTATATAATAGAAGTATAGAAATCAGGCTTTCTTTATTCTTCTCTACTTAGCCTAGATTTATTTTTTAGGAGAGTTATATCTTGTTGTCTCTTCTTTGTGTCAACCTACCCTATGCTTTATTATTATAACCTCTGCATAGAATTTGATCTACATAAGTATGATATGAATTAATAGCATGGCATTCTCTTAACCATATCTTTCCTTGGGATTAAATAAATACGATACCTTGTAATACTTCCGGGTGAAATGCTACAGTGGTATATCCGTGCGCTTGCGGATTTATATCTATAATCATAAGAAATACCGACTAATATTTTGGGCGTCATTGCTGGGGATTATATTCCTAGTAATGTCGTCAAGAAATATCAACAAGCATTCTTGGCACCGTTGCCAGGGAAGATATTTGGTTTAAGAGTTTACCACATGTTATTAATTGATATCTACCTATGTTTAATCACCGTCCTTTGCAGGCTAACCTTGCGTTGTTTCCTCTTTTAAGTGAAAACATGGTAGTGCATAACTGGCTTAAATTTGCCGACAAATTTCAAGGAAAATCCTAAAGCACTTTTGAGGAGAGTTAGACCCCGTGTCGTCCCTCCTCAAGTAACTCTGTCAGCAACTAAACCTATCATTTTCGCGCCTTCAACCTTCACGTCAATTGCTGAGAAGACCCTTTGCGAGTTCACCGCTCCTTCCGCTAACAATGTGCCTGTTGGGCCCAGGGTCAACGTCGGAGATATGGACTTTGATCTCAAATCTAGCCTATCATGATGCAGGCTCATCCATTCTATGGTAAGCCAAACGACGACGCGAGTGCTCATCTGCAACAGTTCCTGGAGATTTGTAGCACACATACCATCAAGGGAGTCAGCCAAGATGCCATCCGACTCCGCCTGTTTCCATTCTCTCTTCTTGGGACAGCAAAACAGTGGTTCTATCCGAACCACGCTACAATCGACACCTGGAACAAATGCTCAATTGTGTTCCTGTCAAAATTCTTCCTAATGGGCAAAACCAATGTCCTTCGTGGAAGGATATCTAGTTTCCAACAGACAAGAGATGTGTCGATCCCAGAAGCTTGGGAAAGGCTGCAAGAATATGTTGCCACCTGTCCTCATCGTGGGATGGATGAGTGGCTAATCCTGCAGAATTTCTACAATGGGTTGACTCCCACATCACGTGATCATTTACATGCTGCTTCTGCAGGAGCTTTCTTCTTAAAGACCATCAGAGGTGCAATTGATCGGATCGAGAAGATGGTCTCCAACATGGGGTGGAGTGAAGAGTGACTCCAACCCTGTTAGAGGGGCATGCACACCGTCAAGGAGACGGACATGCTTGCCACCAAGCTAGACCTTCTAATGAAACGCTTGGATGACCAGGAGAAGGGTACAAAGGAGGATACCGTCAAAGTCCTAGACTCTCAAATGACATGTGAGGTTTGTGGTAATATCGGTCATTCCAGCACATATTGCCTAGAGACCCATGAAGACGTAATGTTCATGAACAACAACAACAACGGGTACCGTCCACAAGGAGGTCAAGGGTGGAACCAACCTCACCCTTTCCATCAAGGAGGTAACAGCAGTAATTTCAACAACAACCAACCCTCCTTGAAAGATCTTGTCTTTGGCCAAGCTAAAATAACTAATGCTTTATCTATGAAATTACCTGCTAATGACAAGGCATTAGAGAACATAAATGTTAAGCTAGATGGCTTCGCCTCTGCCTTTCAAAACCAGCTAAGCTTTAACAAAATGCTAGAAACCCATTTAGCTCAGCTGACTGCTCTTGTTCCTGCTGCCAAATCTGGGAAGATTCTGGGGCAACCTGAACCTTTCCTAGAAAATGTTAAAGTGGTGACCATGAGGGGAGGAAAATCCACTCGTGACCCGCCATATCCTAACATTACAGGAAAGAACAAGGAGGGCAAGGATGCTACGCCGTCTAGCATCGATGAAGAAAAAGAAATTGTGCACAAAGGGAAGACAGCACCGCACGAATTCTGCGACACCAACATGCTGTCATTCCCCCAGTGCAATAGGAAGCCATCCGTAGATGAGCAATTCGCTCGCTTTGTTGAAGTTATACAACAAATCCACATCAATGTCCCTTTGCTTGATGCGATGCAAGTTCCAACCTATGCACGCTATCTCAAGGACATCATAAACAACAAGCGATCGATGCCCACCACGGAAGTGGTAAAACTGACGGAAAAGTGTAGTGCTTCTATACTCAATTGGCTTCCTGAAAAGAAGAAAGATCCGGGTTGTCCCACGATCGCTTGTTCGATCAGGACACAGCATTTCGACCATGCCTTGTGAGACCTTGGGGCAAGCGTAAGCGTCATGCCCAAGGAGGTCTTCAACAAGCTGAACTTCACAGTGTTGTCACCAACACCGATGCAGATCCAATTGGCAGACTCCTCAGTCCACTACTCGACGGGTATAGCTGACGATATTCCGATAAAAATCCGGGGTTTCTTCATCCATGTCGACTTCGTGGTGTTGGACATGGACACCGACAAGGAGACACCGCTCATCGTTGGGCGTCCGTTCCTGAGTACCGCGGAGGCAAATATTGACGTGGGAGCTGGAGAAATCTGGCTTTACAACAATGGGAACGAGGAGAAGTTCGAGTTCAGACCAAGGTTGAGCGATGCTCCATGATCAAGATCAAGTATAGGCCAAACCCACAAAATATCAAAGCAGTCGAAGTGAAGCCCCCAAAGACATACAGCCTCATCACCTTCATGACAAACTTCCTGGAAAGAGGGGATGGCAAGGACCCGTCAGGGTCTGAAGCTGACATCAGCGGAGCCGAGATTATAGGCTAGAAAGCCTGTAACCCCAGCACCCAAGAAGCCGCCGACCACACCAAGGGTAAAGAAGGTGCGACGCATAAATGAAAGGTCACCCATACCCACACCTCTGAGTCAGGGTGCCTCATCATCAATTTGAATGCGATGGAGGTAAGGTCTTGCTCGTCGGACTTAAAATGACGCTGCCCTTGCCAACAGGTAAATTGGTATGTATTCCATATTTGATTTTTCACATTTTTTGCATGTTGGAATTTATTACCAACACATAAAAAAAATTTCAACCCAAAGCGGGAATAATTTTCTTTTTGACAACAATTTGATAAAATGAATTTTTGAGCAAATGTAAAAATAATTTAATTTCCACTTTGTCCCATTCCACCTAGCCGTTAGAAAAATTGTGGGGGCCTGTGAGGCGCACCTTGGGGTAGACCGACCCATGGGGTCGGCCGATCCAAGGAGGAGGTCCAAGGCCTTGTCCTTTTGCCAAGCAACTGCTAGTGGGACCCACCTTTCAAATGTGGCTATTGGGAATTCTCTTTAAATAGAGGATGGTCATGAGAGGAGAGATCACCCCATTCACAACATTTTTCACTCCTCTCAAGCCCTCTTGCTCTCAAACTTCATCTCAAGCTTTGTGGTGTTTGTCTCAAGTTGTTCCCTGCAATTTTGGTTTGATTGCATTTGCAAGTTGCTTTGGTTTGACGCCAGACCAACCGGCGGGTAGAATCGATCTTGTTCCACTAACGTAACCCCCGCTCGAGTTTGTCTTGTATTCTTGCTCATTTGTTGTAGCCATGAAGAAACGGATTTCAAACATGTTCAAGAAAGGATCAAGCTCAAGATCAAGCCATGACCATGAAGAATCAAGTGCGTACTCCTCCGCCGAACCCACGCCAAGACATGAAGATGTACGTATGGAGGAGGTGGACACTACATCGAGGCTCCTCGTTGACTTTGACCTCAACCTCGTGGGTGGTCGAGAAATGCAAGCCTACAACATGCTCAAAGATCGGACGTTTGCTCACACCCGAGCATACGTGCCGAACCTTCTACAAAAGATAGGTATGGATGTTGATTTCCATAATGTTTAGCAAGCTATAGGATGGGATAATTTTGCATGTGTAAATGAGTCAGGTTCTCGCTTGCTTACCATTCAATTTTTATGCACCCTACTAGAAGTAGATGATTGTATTACTTTTTGGTTTTTCCATAAAGAGTACCACCTTGCTTGGAAGGATTTAAGTCTGCTTCTAGGCTTTGACAACACTTGCAAGGTCAATTTTAGGAAGGCAACTCCTAACTTTGACAAGCACAGATTTTGGCAAAGTATTTCAGGTGAACCATTCTATAGAAAGCCTAGAACTAATGACATCCATAATCCTACTTTGAGGCTTATGTATAAATGGCTTGGCTTGACTCTCTTTCCTAGAGCCGATGTTAGAATTGAGCGTGAAGATGAATTAATTCTCTTGTATGCCATGGTTAAGAAGATAAAAGTTTCTCCTATGCAGTGCATGATCTGCCAGTGGTTAGAAAATTTTAAGTTGACCGGACCAATTGAGTGTACTTCATTAATTTCTCGTATAGCTTATGAAGCTGGGGTAGTGTCAAGTGCTCAAATTTCTTAAATTTCCAAACACCGCTCTGATGTTAATGAGGAATATCTGGTGCAAGGTCATACACTCAAACATGGCCTAGATGATTCATTTATATTTTTCTCACTCGAATATACAAATGAAATCCTGTTACCTAACCCGAGATTTTATTTGTATAATTACCGAGTGCTAACCATTCCTCTCCAACAGGTAGAAGAACCTCGTGTGCATAATGTTTCTCGTAGGATGACACGAAGCATGGCAAGGGAAGCACTTCAAGAGGTGTCATCATCTTCACCTCCGACGCAAGCTTATGAAGCCAATTGGGTTCCAACTGAGGATGCCCCTGGCTGGACCCCAGCTCCTCAACAAGAGGTCGGAAGTTCATCTTGGCTGAGCGCAAGCGATAGCCGGTGGCAAGCACCTCACGAAATGCATTGGGGACAATACTCACACTCCTCCAGCTCAAGTGGCCTACCTCCATCATCCAGAAGACATCACTCTGTTTCCTCTCGAGGGGACATGGGTGAACTTACTAAGGGGATAGGTAACCTCAAGCCACAGGCCGGAGATATCCAAAACACGCTCGAACAACACATCGTGCAGACACAAGAGTGGCAGCAAAATGTTGACGCACAATTCTCCAACTTCAACAACATGATGCATCAACAGCAGGCTGACTGGCAAGCCTACTTTCGCCACCAGGGGTTCAACCCCCATCATGGGCCATGAGCAAAGAAGCATGCTTGGAGGGGGAGGCGGGAGGAGGGGGAGATGCCTCTTCCCCCACTAAGGTAACTTGTATCATTTCCCTTTTCACATTGCATTTATAAACCTGAAAACAAAATAAAAAGAGCAAAATAAAAAGAACAAAAATATAGGATAGATTTTCCTATGCTAGGTAAGACTGCTTAGGGTGAGTTCTTTACCCAACTTTCCCAACTCACATCTCTCTTTTTCCGCGCGCACGTTTTTCAAACTGCTAAACGGTGTGTTTTTTACAAAAAGTTTCTATACGAAAGTTGCTTTAAAAAATCATATTAATCCATTTTTCAAAAAAAAATTAGTAAATACTTAATTAATCATGTGCTAATGAGTCGCTCCGTTTTCCGTGCGGAGGGAATTTCTTCCCAACTCAACACAACGAACAAAGCCTTAGTTCTTTTTGTTGAAATGATGAATAGTTGCTCTGTTCTATTTCTCTCATGTGCTAGTTCATAGTTAAGTACCCTCTCAAGTTTTAAGTCAGTAAGGCCAACCATTATCCGGGAACCTAAAACTTGTGGGTAGCACATTACATGATCTAAGTCTAAATTGTTGTGAGATATGATAGGTAAACCAGAGTTGCTATGATCCTACTCTAAGTCTGACTTGAACTTTGGAGTTTTATTTCTCAAAATAAAAAAACCTAGCAAGTTCCTCATTTGATATAAATTCCTATCAAAGCCATATGTTTATTGCAAACCTTATACGATGGTTACTTGTACTCTCAGTGAGCTTTGTCAAAATTATTGTGACCCGTGTGAGATGCTCTTCATACTTTCATGATCAAGATCACACGTGCACCCACATACATTTATATAAGCTAAACTTCTACACCGGAAGCTAGCATCCATTCCATACATCATTCACAAAATAAATACTCCACATTATTTATGCCTCTTGCTCCAAAGTACTATTTAAAGACAAGAGAGGCATGGCTATGAAAAAGAAAAAGAAAGAAAGAAAATAATTTTTGCTCGTACAAGTATGGAGCATGAAAAAAAAAGATAGCCATACATTCTCTCAAAATTCTTTTTCAAAATAGAGGTACACAAAAGAGGAAGAAAGAGGTATACAAAAAGGAGTAGTCTTATTTCATATCCAGTACCATGTCACACACATGCACATTCTTAATCAGAAAGTATGATTTGCTATCTTCTTGGGTTCGTTTTTTTGACTTAGCAACATATGAGATGCAGGTATGCCTCATTCGATTCCTATTGAGCTCCTCATATATGTCCAGTAGAATAGGGACAAAAAATGCAGTATCTTGGTGAGAAATACAATACACATTTATGAGTGAACGAGAGAATCACTTGAGGAACTTGGTTTTTATTTGCAAAATCTTTTGAAAACCTCCAGAATAAAACTAAGACAAAGAATGAGTGAGTAGTGCTCTGCTAACCGTTCTGTCTCTCAACCGCTAAACACAAGGAGAAGCATGATGCTCCACGGGAATTGGGAATATGGGTAAACCTCACTGCCAAATGACTTAACTCAAGAGAGAGTACCCATACTTTGTACTTAGTACCTTTGAGAAATAAAACATTGTAGCAACTCCTGATCAACAACCAAGTTTTTACCCTTGCATATTCTTAGCTTTCCTCGGGACGAGCAAAGGTTCAAGCTTGGGGGTTTGTTGATGGTCGTTACAGCCCAATTTTGACCGTCAATATTCCTAAAAATGATAAAGAACTAGCAATGCTTGCATGCATATTTATTTAGAAATAACCTAGTTCCACATGTACTTGGCAAAGTATTTGACTATAGGAGATTACCTTATAAATTGAGGAGAAATGGTGGAAAATACATGTTCAACCAATCAGAGGTCGATACATGGCGTACACATGGATGGAAGGGCCCACAAACCCAATGAAACATCTGCAATTGGGCCTAACAACCATGCCACTGGACTAAGGATCCACCAGAAAAAGCCCTAGAAGAAGGACTGGGCAAGAGGGGCTAGCCAGGAGCCGACCCCCTGGGGTCGGCCAACCCAGGTCCAGCCCATCTGGCCCTCCAACTTCAATACCGACTATCTATGACGGTTGTAACCATTTCTACCGGTAGAAACCGTCATTAGGATGGACATATGGCAACTCAAGAGTGAAGATGCTCTTTTGATGCGTGAAATCTCCACCTCCTTCATCACTATTTAAAGAGCTCTCATCCTCTCCTCCAACACACATCAAGAAGAAGAATAAGAAGAAGAAGAAGAATCTCTCCATAGTTCACTTTGTTCTAGTGCTAGTAGAGTAGGAATAGAATAGTGCTCTAGTTCTTCAAGTCTTCCGGGAGAATCCTGGTATGGTTCTAGTAGCTAATATCTCTCTTGTAAGACTTTATCCTAGAATAATGAAATACTCTTCTTTATATAGTCATGGTACTTTACTCTATTTGCATAATTATTTGAGTATCAACTTTAGTCTAAACTTGCCTTGTATTAATTATATGGCTAGCTTACTGGAGATATGCATTGGTATTGGCTTAATGTTCATTTATATGCTTGCTCTATATCAACTGCAGAGGTGTAGAGTAATATTTAGTAATGTAAGCATGGTGCTTAGGTTATTAAATATCATTAAGTGGTGCTATATGCCAAGAAACTGTAGAGGTAGGCCGCTGATGGTGACAGCTCATGGGTATTCCTCCACGTGTGTATATAGGGCTAAGAAAGGTTCCTGGTGCGGTTACTCCTCCGTATCTATAACCGGTTGGATAGCCATGACGATTGTCGTAAGGAACTCGGCAATTCTGGGGTGGTTTCTCGATATACTAGAAGGGCATAGTTAGGGGGCTCAGCCATGTAAATGTATAATAGCAAGTGTATACTAAAATGAGTATATAATAGAAGTATAGAAATCAAGCTTTCTTTATTTTTCTCTACTTAGCCTAGATTTATTATTTAGGGAGATTTATTATTTAGTCGTAAGAAATACCGACTAATATTTTGGGTGCCATTGCTGGGGATTATATTCCTAGTAATGTCGTTAAGAAATATCAACAGTTATGTTGGAAGCATGCACAAAGATATAGAATCGATGTTGCCTTTCTAGATACAACCCAAGCAACGAGACAAATCTGCAGCACAATCTAGAATCATTGACAACCTATGTCAAGGATTGCTTATGGGCTGGCCAGGACAAAGACTTCATTATGTTGGCCTATAATCAACAGTAAGTGTGTTACCTAATTAGATGCAAATCCATGACGTGTATAGCTTTAGTATTTAAGTTACAATATATTAATGTTGTAGGTTCCATTGGATTCTCTTGGTCATAGAGCCGAAGTGGAGTATGATATACTACCTTAACTCTCAAATTAATAAGGAGAAATATGATTTTTCGATGATTGAAGCTACCATAAATGATGTGTGGGCCCAATATGTGAAGAAAGGCGGAAAGCATAAGGAAGGAAAACTTGACCTCTGTCATAAAAAAGACTTCCCATGCCGTCAACAAGTTTCCACATTTGCTATAACATGAGGACTTTGCTAGAAAAGGTGACTTTGCTAAATCTTGAGGTCTATGCTCACGTATACTTAACTAAAAATATGCACCTCACATTTTTGTGTGTGTGTGTGTGTATATATACTAACTTAGTACTTCAATTGTATATATTTATATATATACTAACTTGGCTCTCACTTGCATGAAAAAATTTTCAACATTCCGCCTCACAACTTTGAAGAAATTAGAGAGGAATTAGCATGTTTCATACTTGACAAAATCTTATCTCCGAAAGGAATGTTTAGATTAAAGTAGCTCGTCAAAAAATTATCGAACATTTTTCAACAGTCGTCAAAAACATTTGATTATGTATGTAACACTAGTCGTCCACCCATGCGTTTCACGGGGTTTTATCTTTTTGTTTTAGCTATATCAAGAGTTTAAAACTTAGACTCTATTAATACATGTGGCTAAATAAATGTTTTAAATTTGTTAGATGTTTTTCTTAAGATCTCTTTGATTGATGGCACTACGTTAATTAAAGACTAATTAAATGAAATTAACATTGAAATATTAAATCACTTATCATTGCTCTAAATCATCAAAAGGTATTATTGGACTATTGTATGCAAGGTTATAAATAATAATAAAAGGTATTATTGGACTATTGTATTATTGGACTAACAGATATTTTTTTCTAGGCGAAGCAACTCACTTGGCAAAAGTTCAGCAACATATATAGTTCACTGTTTTGATCAAAATTAGAAATAATAAAATAACATGCAAGTTTGACGTAATACTTGTAGATTTTGTAGATCCAACAACCATGGATGGGTCTTCTCAGATGCAAGCGAACCTGTTAGATCTGTGGATTAACATCTCAACACATTATTTTTTTAGGATCAAATAGCAACTTAAGTGAGTCCTGGTTGGATGAGAAACATGTAACCAAATTAGGAAATCAGTAAGAAAAAATAGCTCCGGTCCAAATCATCATTCATTAAGGAAAAATAGCAGCCCATTACCAGACATGACATCAAGAGATTGGAACGAAAAAACGCTATTACTGGTTTATTTTTTACCGTGTACGACTGCACCGTTGTCGGCGAACTTCTATCATCTCACGTGCTACCATGTTCCCATCTGCTCAGATGTTGCCACCAACGCTGATCAGAAGGTTGAACACGAAAGTATATATGCTGTTATGGCGGCGGTCCGTCACTGGCGAAGTAATCCCATCTGCTCGTCGAGGCCGGGATTGTGGCGTCGGCGTGGATGGCTTCTTTGCAGACGCAGGTTTGTTCGTCCTCGTAGCCGCGGCCGCTTTGCTCGGCTTCTCACGTGTTATGAACCATGTGCTGAGATTGATTTGTCATACAACAAAGGAAGCCTCGGTAAATATATGGCATCTACTGATCAGATCGATACATCAAACAAAAGTGCGGCACAACTATATATGGTCCAAGCAGCCCAATGCATTGGTTTGGGCTTTTAAAGAGTCCATGTGTGATGGTAATACTAATCTACAGCTGTGATGTCACGATCAATTTTACCAATGGTTAGATTTCTCTGGTTAACATGAGAGCTAGTAGAAAATGCCCAATTAATATAGGTCTAGATTTATGTATATATTATATGTAATACAATCCGATCTAATGTTTATGTATCTATTTGCAATGCTAATTACATATAATTTGTTTCAATTTATAACTTGGTTTTGTAGGTTTTGATGCTTAGCTCTTGAAGGGTCATATCGGCGGTTTGGTCAAATGAATGTGATTGTGAAATGCATGTATATGTTGTTGTGAATATATGGATGTATGGATGGCATGTGAATGGATTTATGAAATGTTGAAAAGGCTGGGATGCTGAAAATATATATTTGTATTTCTCTTATTTTATAGCGGGCATGACTAGCAAAGATCTAAGGTTAGCCAAAAAACAAATTTTATTTTTTTTGATAAAATAGTCATTGGTGACGGGTTATAAAAAAATCCGACACCGATGCACATCAAAGACGTCGGGTGTAGCATAGCAACCATCACCAACGAGTCATCTGTGACGGTCACCATATCATACCGACAAAGGTGACCTAGTTATCTTTGTCGGTTTCAAGTATGTGCTCACGGATGACTCATCGGTGACAGGTCTTAGTTTGACTTCTTTGTTGGGTCAAACATATCGGTGACGGGGTTTAAAATTGGCCCGATAAAAATAACTGTCATCAGTGACGGCAAGGGGCCCGACACAGATGACTTTTCACATCACCGATCTTTGGTTCGTGACGAAACCCCTTTCCGACACAGATGAGGCTCGCTCGACACAGATGAGATATTCCCTGCTAGTGAGCACTCGCACTGTATAATTTTTGTCAAGTGTACTAACTGTAAGAGGTCGCTAGTTAATTTTGGAAACATTAAGCCGTGTTTAGGACATCCAAATTATTTATTAATGAACGGTGCTGATGACTTCTCTGCTCGAGAATGTATTTAAAGTAGAGAGGGCAGCTAGAAACTTCCGGAGAAACAACTTAAATACGTCGGGTAGACTGACGTCTGGTTAATTTAATTTAAGAAAGTCAAGGAAATGCATGTTAGATGAGCTGTAATATATTGATGAATAATTCGCAAAAACATTAGTGTTTGAACTAATGTTCATCAAGTCGACCTGGTGGATATTAGAGGGCAAATAACTTTCTTGCTCGCAGAAGCGGGTTGACGATACCGCCGGTAACCGCGCGATTACCGTGGTTACCGGCCTTACCGCTGGGGTCCGGTAACCTGTACGTGCGGTAAGGTTTGGCAAATTTTGGCCGAATTCAAAAATTCAAAAAAAAAATAAAAAAATCGAAAAAATACTGAAGGTAGTGCTTGATTTGTAGCGTATTATGGTGAAGAATTTTTTTGAAAAAAAGTAATATAAATTTAAATTTGAGGGCAAAACCAAAAGTCCATTAGAAAATAGGGAAAAGAAAAAAATTAATGGGCCTAATCATGCACTGTACATGCGGCCCATTAAGACCCAACCGAGGAGATAATATCCCCTTCCTCGGTTATCGCACGATTTGGGTCGGTAACCGCGCGGTTTGAAGCGATTATCGTGCGGTATCTTGCGGTTACCGTGGTTGCCTTTAGCACTTTCGGGTTGCTGTAACGCGCGGTAACCGCTCCAAACCGCACGGTAACTGCTCCATACCGCGGTTTCTCTTTTTTTTGAATTCAAATTTTCAAAATCAAATTTATCGTGGTTTTTGACGGTTACCGCGGTTACCGTGCGGTAACCGCCGTACCGCAGGGGTGCGGTAACCACCCAAAAACGGTAAAGGGAACCCTGCGCAGAAGTCGTATCTACAAAAGTCAGCTTCCATTCAAAATATAGAGAACTAAATTATTCGTCTTGAACATTTCTTTTTTTCTAGCTTGTCTCAAACATAAACATTATATGACATATGTATATAACATTTTTATTTTAACTATACACTAATAATTATATATATTACTTCTTTTATTAACTAACTTCATTGGTTGCGATTGCTTTCTTTTGAAGGCACATGAGTGGTTTGGTAAGTTTAAGACTTGTCATTACCACCCGTCATTGATGATCAACTCATATGTGTACGGTTGCTTTTACCACCCATTATAAATAAGTCATATGTGATGGGTGGTAACACATCAGGTCAAGGGGACAAACATCTGTGAGAGTTATTCGTTATCACCCGTCACATATAGTTGTTACCACTGTACGATGGGGACTCGATACAGATGTGGTTTTCTCATCAGTGACCATCAAAGGTCCACTGGACAGAGATGAGGCCTATCACCCATCATAGATGACCTGTTATTTAGTAGTGGTTATTGCTCATGAGGGTGGTAAGAGAGAAATGGAGGTTGAATCAGGATCATTTAGAGCGGAAGAGGTCTGAAGAGTTGTTCTATGTGATTGACGTTCACAAGTTCTCAGCAAGTGCGTATGACACTGTATTTCCCTACATGGTAACAATAATTTTTGTTCTATTTAACTATCGTCATGGTGCACGGATCTTAATGATCCACACATGTGCACTGCAAGCCACTGACAATTTCAAATCAACACAACTTTAGACTTGAGAGACCAAGTTGAGGGGCTAGATTAAATTGGGGCAGCTGCCTCTCCCTTTGCCTGACCCTTATTATCTTACTCTCAGTACCCTCCTTCCCTTCCGCAATCCCTTATTGAGAAGATCACAACTAATGGCCGGGTTGTTTGCCTTTCTTGCCATCAGGAAGGCATTGGACAAACTCTCCTCCTCCCTACCAGCAAGCCTATCGGCGCCGTCCTCGTCGACGGCTCCTACGGTGAGGCAGGGGCAAGAGGAGGATGCTGGAGAGGACCATGAGGAGGATCCATGCTACGCTGCATGATGCAGAGCAGCATTGGGACATCCGCGAGGAGTCCACCAAGCTACGGCTAAAGGAGCTGAAGGAATTAGCGTACGACGCCGAGGACGTGGTGGAGGAGTACGAGTTTGAGGTGAACCGCTGTAGACTCCAACAGGTAAATAACACCATGCTCTCTTTTTAGTTTATCCATGATTCAAAGAAGGGGAAATGAATACATGGTGACTTTACAATTTCCTTATGTTCAAAATTAAAGGAAAATGAGGCCTTTCCTAGTGATGCTGGTATGATACCTGTACCAACTGCATTGGCTTTTCAAACAAGGAGGCTTTTAGAGAGATTTGATCAGCTCGTGGAGTATCACTCTAACTTTACTTTATCAGTCAATGATGGAGTCAGACTGGATGATATTAGTAATATTAGTACTCAACGGGAGACTAGTTCTGTTGTATTTGCACCAAGCATTCTTGGAAGAGAGAACGAGAAGAACACCATTATTGAAAAATTGTTTCGTGGAGAAGGTGACAGTGTAATTAGTCCCATATCTGTGCTTGGTATGGGTGGAGTGGGCAAGACAACACTAGCACAGCTTGTATACAACGACTCAATGGTGCGGGAATCGTTTGATATGCATGGATGGGTTTGTGTATCGGAGCACTTTGATGTTAGAAAGATAACGCAGAGTATCATTAGTTCGCTAAAGATGGAGAAGTGTGATTTATCAGTTGATATTCTTCAGAAGACACTGGAAGATGCAATAACGGGAAAGAAGGTTTTGCTTGTATTGGACGATGTATGGAATGATCGGAGAGAATGCTGGGAAATGTTGTGCACACCAATGATGAAGACAAAGCTTTGCAAAATAATAGTAACCACCCGCAATGAGAGAGTTGCAAGGCTTGTGCAGACAAACCCTAATTTCCACAACCTAAACTGCCTAAATTTCGATGAGAGCTGGTCGTTGTTCAAGCAAGTTGCTTTTACTGTTGACCAATAAAATGGTCCATCACACTTGGTAGACATTGGAAGGGCTATAGTTCAAAAGTGTAAGGGCCTGTCTTTAGTGATTAAGACACTAGGCAGCATGCTGCGGTGGGAAACAAATGAACAGAGATGGAGAGATGTACTAGAAAGTAAGCTTTGTGTCGAAACTGGAATTCGGCAATAATAAAAGGGGTAGTGCACGAGACCTAAAAGTGGATAGATGCAGAAGACAAGAATTTAGACAGGTTCAGGCCCTCTCGATGAGAGATAATACCCTACTTTTGTTTGGGGATTGTATCCGTCGGGTGTATATTGATCTGACGATCGAGTCGTGAATATCTCTATGATCATCTTTGTGATCCTCTATATCCTGTCCCTAGAGGGCTCCCTGCCCACCTTATATAGGTTGGGGGGCAGGGTTACAAGGAGAAAAACCTAGCCATATACAACATCAGTTTCCTAATTTATTACACGATAGTATTTAATCGAGACTCTAAGTCATGCCATAGAACATAAGACAATATTATGACCGAGTCCTACTCTATTACATAATATATGGATCCGGCACACCCTCTAACTCTAGTCAAATATGGAGGCCGTGTGGGTACCCGATACCCATATTCTCCACAGTAGCTCCTGAGACCTTCGCAGTCGACGAGATAACTTCACCTCGAACCAAATGAATCCATAGCTGAGTGCTTCAATCATCTCTGCCATAGTCTCCCGAGTACTTTTATCAAATCAAAAGGCTGTGAAGGGCTGAGAAAATTCAATAAAAAATATACCTAGGTGTAGCTCCCGACTATGTGTTTAGTTGAACAAACTAAGCATATAGTGAACAACTTTTAATCATCTCACCTATCCGAGTGGTCTTATATAAATAAATGTTTAGCCAAAGCCAAAAAAATCCTGAAAAATCATATAGCACATAAGCTCATTAATAAGGCACGGTGCATAATGACCCCGAGTAATAGCATTACATTGTGCTCATGCTGCCAAAACAGTCATGCCCGAGTCCCCTCGATACACACAACTTCACTATCCTTAGAAATATATGGCATTTGTGATATAAAATCCGAGTTAATAAAACTCATAAATAGATTTACCAACCGCCTGAAGAATACGACCGAAATATAATTAGCCTAAGCTATAATATTGGTCTTAATCAGAAAAGCACACCAAGGTGGCAAAATAGCATTGATATAATATAAAATCAATTGTGTTGTAAAAAACCAAACAGCTCTTGCAACCTATAGAAAAATTACCAGGACAGTTATAAAAAAAACTTTACTGTTTGTCATCTTCCAAATTGCATCGTACCAACTCCTAAAAAGTTGTGTAACTGCTGGATGAAATGATTTTGAAGGTATTGGGCAATAGAGCACGTGCATATTTCCAAGGCAACTTTGCTTAAGTCTCTAGAGACACGTGACAAGCCACACCTGAGATATGGGCTGTAAGCATCCCGTGGGCATCGGCCCAAACGAAAAATGCTTCCTGATACCCTTAAAAGATGATGTGCAGCACGCCTATAATATGCTCCCGAGAGACAAATCTCCCGGGTGATGTAGACCAAGCGCATCTCATCTGAGCAAAGCTTTTGTTCCAAATAGTTATCCCTCATGAGGTGTACCAAAGTAGATTTGATAATTGAATCCCGACTAGCGCAAGAACTCAGCTTGTGACCCTTATGGGGAATAATGATTGGTCCAGACCTTGAGCATAGGAGATAAGCTCGCGGCCATGAATTCATGTTACATATATCCAGAATAAGTCCAAATTGAAGGTATGATCCTCATGCTAGAGCTAGTAAGCCCCTGAGCATGTTACTTGTCCTTCTGTCACAGTCGAGGTTATCCATTGGTGGCAACTGATGTAGTCGGCATGGAAGCGAGATCACCAATGTAGAGATGAAATTGCCTATCAGAGGTGACGAAGATGTCGGTGGTGGAGACGTAGTTGCCCATCAATGGCGATGGCAAAATCCACCAACCATGGAGACGAAGAAAATAGTTGGCGACGGCAAACATGACTAGCATTAATGACGACTGGCGGCAGCAGAGATGGTCGGCTATGAAGACGAAGTTTCTCAACAACGGTGACGGAGACGCGTAGCTGTGGAATCGAGAAGATCAGGCAGCAACAACAGACGAGGCGGCTAACAGTAAAGACGATGCCATCTATCAATGGCGACGCAATAGACCAACCTTAAAGGAGAGAATACCAGTCAGCGGTGACCAAGCCAAGTCGGTGTTGAAGATGAAAACGCACATCAGTAGCGACGACATAGGCCAGCAATGACAACGAGACCACCAATCAGCAATGATGAAGATAGCCAAACGATGAAGACGAAAAATGCTAATCCACAACTGGTGGTGATGACGATCAGCAACAGGAGAAATAGCTAGTTGTAGAAACAAAGTTGCCCGTCTATGGTGGCAGCGAAATCCACCAATCATAGAAGCGAAGAAATCATCTGGTAATAACAGATATGACTAGTAGTGACAAAGTTCCCATCAACAATGACAAAAGAGATTAGGCCGAAGAGGCATGGCAAGATGTTGATGAAAATGGCGATGTTAATGATCCAGTTAAATTTTAGTGTAGACGAAGCCCAAACTCCTAAAGCAAATAACTTGGTTGACAGTAGTTGACTGAAGATGAAGTTAATGTCGATGACGAAGGTGTCGATGGTGACGTCAATGATAATATTCCATTAAACTGTTAAGAAGATATCGAAGCTTGAGTACTTTTTTTGACGATAACGCGTGCATGATGAAGATTGATGCAATGCCTCTTGATTTATAATGATGGTAGTAGAACTTGATGTTGTAGCTGTTGAAAATTCTTCACTTAGAGCAAAGTAGATGTTGTTGTCCAACTCATCGAATTTGAGTTGATTGGTTGATAACTCCAAACTCCTGCTCTGAAGAGAAGACGAAGATAATGACTTCCGAAGTTGACTCGTTGACTGGTTAATTGATTGCTTTATCTTGACATAATGCATATCGAATTTTAAGTCTTATATTTGTGTAGCCCTCGACTCTGTAGCCCTCGACTCTATGCTTAGTTAGGAAACAACTGAACATAGAGTCAAGAACCGTAGCTTGTCATTGAGTAGCCATTACTTGAGTGAAGATACACATTGAGGATGTCCGAGCAAAAATCTTAAGGATTGGAACACCACTTGTTGTAGTAGATTAATAAGGCGTCATATTTGGTGATGCATGCCCACATGTTGAGGCTCTTGGAGACGTCGTGGTTGGTGAAGTAATGAAGCTTGCAAAGGAGAGGCAATAGACTTTGCTGGTGCCGAAGACAATGAAGATGAAGTCGCTCCATAATGGTGACAGAATTGCATAGCTGTGATGACGTGGACATGAGTTGATGGCAATAGAGGCAAACCAGTGACGAAAACAAGGTTCCAACAACGATGTTGAAGGCGCATAGCCATGAAGGCAAAACCACTAGCTGGTGGCGGCAAAACCAGTCGTCGACAGAAGAGGCAGAATGATGGCGAAAACACAGACGTCCATGAGCGGCGACATGAGCACGAGGATCGGGTTCAAGGGGTGTCCTCTAAGCTAAGTTGGAAAGAAGGATTCAAAAAGACGTCCCTTCGTATAAGAAACGTGATGCCTACAAAAAAATCTTGAGAGATGAAGGGAGCGAGAGATTGAAAAGAGATATGATGGAATTTTGCATCAACCAAAGTCTGTTGCCTAAGCCAGGAGGTTCATCCCAAATACTGGAGCCAGACTATCCTTTCGATGACATGAAGGAGAATACACCATGTATGTTGCACCTCCTACTTGGTAGAGATGGAAGAACCCTTGAGGCCACGGTCGGAATTGCTATCCCTGGCAGAACTTATCACGAAAGTGTTATTCCAGATGATTATGTGAAACTGCAGCCGCAAGTGGTGAATGAAGGGTTTGAGTCATACGATCTGGACATCCCAACTCCTGATGGTATATCCGTACTTGGGGATGCAGTCGACCATGTAGTTTTCTGGCGCAAAAAAGATATACTCTTTGGGACTGGCTCCAATGCTCCGCCAAAACCACCAATACCTCCTAAAAAAGCCATTGAATGATAAGGTACAAGAACATGAGCAACCTAAGAGCACTGAAGGGACATCTACATCGTCAATTGTGCCGGCAATAGAACCAGAGGTGAAAATTGTGTCATACGTCAAAGCCAAAATCGAAGTTGCAGCAGGTTCGGAATAGGTCGAAATAGAACCAGATGTGTATGAGGACCCATCTCCTGCAAAAGAGGATGTGGACGCACCTCTGGTTGATGACAATAGCACCGACAAGTCGGAAGTGCCTAAAGTGATAAGAAACCACAACTCCAAGTCTAAGGATAATCAAAAGGAGAAGTGGATGGTAACCACCTTCAGAGGTGGTAAAAAACATGCCAAGGAAAGAGAAATTGATGAGAAGAAGGCCGTTGAACTTGCCGGCCCAAAATACTTTGCAACAGATGATTGCCCAGCAGAGTTTGAAAATGTCAAAGCCATTTGGCCGAATTATGCACTTGATGAAGGTCCATGGGAGATGAGAAGGTTACATAAATGGTATATGGACTCGAGCAAGAAAAACTTAATGTCATTAACTGTTCAATCACCGCCTAATGCTTTCAGGCCGACGAAGGTTTCTTGTGGCTCGATTTCACTAATCTTCGCGCCGTCTATCGTCGGGAAAAGATGGACGTAAACTTTGTTGGTGCATGGTTTCTGTGAGTATATGAACGCACATTTTTTACACCACTAAATAAATAACTACATAAGCCTGTGATTATTATTAACAAGCTTCTTTTATAAGATGCAATACATGGATGCTGAGAAGACCTAGGTTCCCGTTGGTTATCTGAATCCAACAAGGATCTGTCAAACCCAGCATATCGTGACGCTATCATCAAACTCCGAGCAGCTCAAGAACAAGACGCCTGAAGAGATAGTGAAATACAGAAGAGCATGCACAAAACCAAGTTGCTTACTATGGCATAGTACATTGGACGGGCTTTCTTGAAATTTCAATAGAAAATAGTCATAATGGTCACATACAACTTTAAGTAAGTCACATAGATTTCTCTGTACATATCTATGTTATTTCATCCATGACTAATTGCATTGTCATTACTTTGTAGTGATCATTACATTTGTTTCTCGATCTATCCGAAGTATGGGACCGTTACAGTTCTGGACCCCCTTGATTATAATCACAAGACGTACAGACAATTTCTAACTATGTTACAGTAGTAAGTGATTCTGATCCATGCATGTCTACTTTTCATAAATTATAATTAAATCTCCACCTTAATGAATCGCTAATATCCTTACGGTGTGTACAACTACTACAAGGTAAAGGATGGAAAACAACTCCAAACAAGGGAGAAGCTGCTAGTGCGTATATACTGGCGAGTAATACTACACACAATTAATGTATTTAAATTCTTTTGCTTGCAATGTTTAACTAATTTCTTCTATGTGTATGTCCTGAAGTGTCACAAGCAACCTAAAGGCAGTGTCCTCTACGGTTATTACATATGCGAATTTCTCAGGGCTAATGGGAGGTACAGGACCAACGCAGAGGATGTAAGTCTCTCAATTCGACATATAAGTCCAATGGAGAACTACACATCTAAGTGATATACTTATATATTCTCGTTCTTTCATGCATGCAGTTGCCAATAATCGAATATCAAACTAGCTTTGACGATAAAGGAATTACAAATATATAACGGAATCTTTGTCACTTCATCCACCGCAAGTGTTGTCCTAAGGATGGACGGATCTTCGACCGAGAAGGTAGCCTAGCGACAAATGATGAATACAAGTATCTTTGAGAGTGGAACAACGTGATGTCACAATGTATTAATTAATTAGATAATGCATTCAAAATGATAATTATAAAAATTATTATAACATATTGACGACACTTTTCATTAATGCAATATATGCATGTATGTCAGTGTTAAATGTTTGTTAGTGCCTCATAGTATTTATGTATTAATTAATTAATTAATTACAACATCATTGATTAAAAATTATTATTAGAAAATTGGCGGGAAATTTTAAATTTTGACGCGCATATTTTTTCAGGCGGTCTTAATTATTATCGCAGGCAGCCCCCATCCCTTCTTTGCAGGCGACGCGCTGAGCTCCCTTCCACCTGGAAAGATCAGTCTTTTCAGGCGAACCGGCCATCCGCCTGCAAAAATCGATGATTTTCGTAGCTCTTTGCCTACAGGCAGCATAGCTGTCCAGTCGTTTTTGGCCATCTGAAAAAAAATGTTTTTTCTGGTAGTTCTTGTACACATATTGGATACAAACGCTAACACAGACATCTCCAACGAATCCGTTGACCGGCAACATACACGCTAACTGAAACAGAGAAAACACAAGAAAAATAATCAAATGGCACTACTCCCAGAGTCCCAGTAGGTAGTATTACCACCAGGCCCAGCCGTTAAGTTCTTCACGCTCCGCTTCTTGCTCCGTGTGTGCTTTGGTGTGTGTGTGATCTCTACTCACGGCTTCTAGCGGCAGCACAGCGTGTGTGCGTGCGTCTCCTTGATTCCTGCCTCTGTCTTCTTGCCTCTCAAACGAAATGTTCTGATCTTTTACAGTGGAGACCAGGCGTGCTATGCATCCACAAAAGTCAGCACAAGGATTAGAATGGACGATAACACATTCCATTTTGTTTGCTTTTGTTCCATGCATCTGCAAACCTGCAGGAAGCTTCCTGTTGATCAAGATAGGAAATAGTACGATACCTTCCCATCAAACGTGATTGTGTATACTTCCATTCAAAGGATATATTTTTAAATTATGCCATCAAGAGGAGATACGATCATATGTATTTCCATGTTGTTATACATAGGCATTGGTACTGATCAGGAGCGACTGTGCATCTGCCAGCTCTCACATGCATATGTACGTGTACACATGTAGCTGACTTGTGGACCCAGGTAGATGTATGGCACTTTTTCAAGCAGGGCTGGCGAGTAGTCTAAGTACTGATTTGCTGCATGTGTGTATTTGTCTAGGTGCTGATTAATTGGCATGTTCAGAATATACACACCTAAAAAGATTTGTTGATATATGTGCCAGCCGTATATTCTCCCATTTACTTCAGATAATAAGGGTGTGTTCATTTGTATGGGTTGGGAAGAAATTCCTTCCGCACGAAAAACGGAATGACTCATTAGCACATGATTAATTAAGTATTTATTAATTTTTTAACAAAAAATAGATTAATATGATTTTTTAAAGCAACTTTCATATAGAAACTTTTTGCAAAAAACACATCGTTTAGCAGTTTGAAAAGTGTACGCGCGAAAAACGAGTAGGGTAAGTTGGGAACTCCATCAAACGAACTCAGCCTAAGTGCTTAATTGACCTTGTTCTCGTCATGTGTGTGTCTAAATCATTTCATTTCATATCAAAAAATTGTACAAAATCTCATTAAAGAAATTCCCCCTCACCAAGTTGAGTCTGAGTGCGGAGCAGGTCGGATTTAACTTGCCGAAAAAAATTATTCCCGCTTTTAGTGATGTGTATATAAACTGCCATCGTGCTTACATAATAGAATTTTTCTCCAATGAAATTCTTAGGGCATGTTAAATGGTAAAGACGAGTATAGTCTCTTAAACAATACAAAATTATTCTGTATCTTTACAATAGTTGAAACAATAAATGTTGTAACCATTTACTAAAAAATATTCCTTTTATTATTTTTTTTTCTTTTTTTTATCCTCATGCAACCATGTTTTCATATTATAGAAGATAAGAGTCGTTGTCAAGCCGTTCTTACCCATAGCAATGATGTTTTGTCTCTCATCTTTCTCTTTCTTCCATGTTAACAAGTATTTCTAATTAACAATGTTAAGAGACCACTATTAACAATCATTGTACATGCCCTTATTGGCAGGATTACGTATCGATATTCCATAAGCATGGTACATTAAATCTTTTGCATTGATGGCAAAAACTTGTCGGGGAACTACAGAGAAAAAGTTATGCAAGCCCTAGGAAGTTACTCACAAATAATAGTATCTTTGAGACCAATCATGTGGAGATTTCGAAGCCAATCATGTGGAGATCCATTCCATCGAACAGAGAAATGTTTTTTTTTACTATTGAATTTGAACAATCTTTTCTGTCAAATTTTTTTCTGTATTTACTATTCAATTACATATGAACCAATACCAACCTATTGATTTAGGGTGCAGTTGTCCTATAGTGTTTTGTGGAAATTACACTGTGCTTGGTAGTACTTGATTAGGGTGGTTACAGTGTGGTTGCAGATCTATGGGTTGACCAGATAATATCAATTAGATTAGTACACTTAAATAATTGAAGAAATGCCTAATCTTTTCAAAAAATAATTTATCCCACCCTTTTTAGAAACTAAAACCATATGCCCTCTTGAGCTATTTTAGTTACTTAAATAATTCAAATAGAATGGAGCGTGAAGTATCTAGCGACGGTGATGAGGGTAGCCCTAGTGGCTATCTTATACCAAGAGGCTGAAAATATCCAATCATCTGACGACCAAGAAGATAATGTCAAATCCTGTTGAGGTAATTTCATACGTAAGGCATAGATCTTCAGTTTCCAAACTTGAACACGAATCGACCATCCTAATTCAATGGTTTCTATATTTTGAAGGGTGTTGGTCCGTCTACCGCATCCGACAGAAACGCATGAGGTCCAACCAAGATGCCCTTTGGAATCTATGTCATCACAGAGATCTCTCCTGACGGCCAGCATCTAGCTCCGAAGAGGGCATTGACTTCGTACTCCAATACATGTGGTGTCATCGCCAAGGATGCCATATCGATCAATTATCGATACTGGAGAATCAATGACCATTCCAAAAGACCGTGGATGGTACCACAACAGTTGAAGGATGCTTGCTCGAACAGGCTGAAGGGGTCCTTCAGCTTTCCTGAAGAGCCAAAGCGAAAAGCAAAGGATTGGGCACTTCACAAGATGGGCACCCAATTCAAAAAGTGGAAGTGCATGCTATACAAGAATTTCGTGAAAAAAGCAAGACACCAAATTTAAACAAACCTATGTACCAAAAGTGTGCCAACCATTGGGATGAATTCATGGCCTATAGGACTTCTAAGGAGGAAGTAGCTATTAGTGAAAGAAACAAGTCCAACAACGAACAAAATAAGTTTCCTCACCATCTTGGCCCAAGCGGGTACATCAAGAATATCCCGAGATGGGAAGAGAGGGAAGAGGAGCTATGTGAGAAAAGGAGTAATACCCGAGACAGATGATTGGTGTCCTCGGTCAGTGCACTTCATGTATGCTAGGTGTTCAAGGCTTGATGATGGGAAGTTGGTGTCTTTTGGCCCTTAAGAGCAAGATATGGACCAATGGCTCATCAATGCCCATTCTCAGTCTAGGCTCTAACACTTTTGCCACAATTCGGGAAAACGATGACCTCACACGCGCACTAGGGAATCCTGAGCACCCTGGACACATGAGAGGCGTAGGACTTGTTTCATGGAAGCTCGAGTTTCCAGATAACAAGCATATGTACCGGTCTCGGAAGAGAAGACCAACAGACCCAGGGATTGTGAACTACAACAACATCCGTACAAGTCTGCAGGAGGTTGAAGATTACCTTGTCAAGTCTTTGATCAAGCTTCAGTCAAATCACCACATACTTTTGCCCTACCACATGCAGTATGTGTTCTTTCTACATCTTGTTGAAGTTGTCAGCCACACAACAACGTAAAGAAGTAACCCTACATTCTCTTGTTTGCAGAGCAAGCGGTGGACAACATTGGATCCTCTTGGCAATCAATATTGAAATTAGTAAGATTTCTGTCTACGATAGCCAGAGATATCCACGAGAACAATTCCAATCTGTCATCGATGCACTCAATAGGGCATATAATAGATACAAGACGTCTGGGAAAGCTACCGGACAATACGCTATCGACGCATCATGTTTCTGGATTTTTATGCATGAGTGGATCCTACTATAGCTTGCTGGTACCAATGAGTATAGGTTCTACGTCATGCAGTACATGCGATACTTCATAAATGATGGCAACGACTACAGGGATGCCGAGGTATGATGACTTCTCTAAAATGGACATGCAAAAACAAGGTTCTATTCCAGTACTAAATTCCATGTCTGTTCTTCTGTCGCGGAAATTGGGTCTTGAGACAAGCGAATTGTTATCCCATGTCTCCAACGCCCTCATCAAAGAACTTTGTGGTTTCATCCGCCATCGTGTTGCAGACCCAAATGGGGATTTTAGATTAGCTAAAGCACCACTACGACCTGCAGGCTCACTCTCGGTTATAGCACCCTCTAAGACTGAAGTAGCTAGTACTTCTAAGAAGAAGAAGACCACTAGCTAGATGATCTAGTTTTTGGGATATTCTCTAGTTTTTGCCACTTTATGGATCACTTTTCTCTTAGTGTATCCTAACTGATCACTTCGTTCATTATGATTTCTAAGTCTTCTTTTGTATTTAAGTATTAATTTCTCCATGATGTTGAATGTGAATGTGCATATGGATATGGATGAGGTTTGGACCTATATGGGTTTGGTGGTTTATGGGATGTGCATGGATTGGATATGTGGATGCACGGTTCGTTATGATTTCTAAGTCTTCTTCTGTATTTAAGTATTAATTTCTTTATGATGTTGAATGTAGTTGAATGCAATTGATGTGGATGAGGTTTGAATCTATATGAGTTTGGTGGTTTCTGGGAATATGCAAGGACTGGTGGATATATATTTGGATGCACCTGTATATATATGAATTCTGGTGATTTATGGGGATTTTGCATTTTTTTTATTTCAAAGATTATAGGTGTCGGTTCTATAGTCAAAACCGGTACCTATAATATTTACCCAATTGCCTCTCAGAGAATATGTGCTGGTTTTAATGGGTATAGGTGCCGGTTTTAATTGGTATTGGTGTCGATTTTAATTGGTATAGGTGCCGATTTTAGGTAAAAACTGGCACCTATTCTAACTTATAGATGTCAATTCTGTGGCAAGAACCGGTACCTATAAGACCTATAGGTGTCGGTTCTAAAACCGCACCTATGCTTTCCGGCATTGGTACCGATTGAAAAACTGGCACCTATGGCCGGTTCCCAACCGGTATCAATAAGGGGTACTGTAGTAGTGGCAATAAGTAGTTTATTATGTTACACTAGGTTGTTCGGAATGTTGCACGTAGTGCTATTTCAATGTTTTAGCAGGTATTTTGTGAGCATTTAACTCGTGTTTCATTAGGTCATTTGGAATGTTGCACATGGTGCTCTTTGAATTTTTGGTGGTTTTTTGTGATGTTTCAACAAATAATTTGTTTTGTTTCAGCAATTATTGTGTGATGTTTCAGCAGTTATAAGTTAATGTTTTAGTTAAAAAGTATTTTTTGACATGTGAGATCTCTTTGTAAATATTTAATTACGACGAATTTAACGTTGCAATCAGATCATAAATTGGATATGAATTCATGAGAAAAATGATTTATATCTTGCTAATTAGGTATAGAAGGAGAGTGTGGTGGAAGAACTTACATGCACGTAGAAAGAGTAAAAGAGACACAAATAAAGTATGCATGTGGACGTGCTGCATAGAGAAAAGTTATGTGCATGCTGAAAAGAGGCGTTCGATTTTTCTTAAACAAATTAGATGTCCGATTTGTAGTTGGGTCCGATTAACCATGGCTGATCGATACGAGTGTGTTTTTTACACAGGTGGCCTGCTGTTCAAGGTGGGGCCAAAATGCAGCATGTCACGTCACAGTCGTTCCTCCTGCTTACCTATTCTCGAACTACCTAAGCAAGCTACATCAACGTTCACATCCCTTTGCACGCGTCGCCAAACGCTAGGTAAAATCTCCCCCCATTCTGCCGTAAGCACCAGGTAAAATCTCTGGCTGGCCGTGACACAGTACAGGTCCGCCACTGCTTTCGCTGTCAAAAACGATAAGTTTTTTTTTGTTTCCATGTATATTCAAACATGTCTTTCCATGATCCACAAACGCAGCCGTATAGATCTTTCCTTATCATTTTTATGTTTTTTTTATTTTTCATGTTGTATTGGTAGTTTCTTATGTTCAAATGTAATCAGACGTTTGTATTTCATCAAAAAAAAACTGACGTTTGTACTTTGAAAACATGTCTCAGCGGTCTCGACCATAATTCCAGCACCTACTTTAAGGTAACGGAGCTTGCAGGCCGATCGATCTAGATTTATTCTGCTACAAATAATCCATTCCCTAGAGGTACCGTTGAAGTTTTAGAGGTATGTTGAACTTCCATTACTTAGGATTTATTATTAGGATTACTTTTATATCTCTTGGTATTATTTCACTGCATGTTTAGCAACCGACGATCATTCAACCCGTCCGGTCGACGATATTCTGGTCCTTAAAAACCTATTTATTCATCTCTTGTTATTTGGTGCTGCCTTAATATGTCAGGTAGTTGTTGTTGAGTTCACGACAAGAATTAGGAGTGAGTATACGCGCGTGGTGAGCATCTGCATTTGTACTAAGCCGATTGGGTTGGGTTGGATTCGATTGGAAGGAGGAGGGGGAGGGGAAGGGGTTGAGTTGGGAGAGGGGTGTATAATAGTTATTTTAGACTCATCGAATTGGACACGAACAACGTACAACCAACTCAAACACGGATGATGTACCAAAATTTCAACAAATATTTTTTTAATTTTTATAATAGTAGTGAACAAACTTGTTGTTTTCTATTTTACAAGTGTTGGATGGATTGAATGTCGGTACGGCTGGCCGCTCTGATCGTCTTCAAAATTTAGTCCTGTTGCCAAATTAATTTGGATGTCAACGCTGCATATATTATTATTCGTCGGTGTTACTCGATCACTTATCCATCTAATTGTGTGAAGATTGGACACTGCATTTCACTTATGTCTCCTGTTGCTGATGAAGTGACGATAATCTCTCATCGGCCTAACTAACTGGAAACAGTCTTATTTACAGTGATAAGATGAGAACGTGAAACACGTCCCTTAATAGGAAGAGGACCATGAGTAGCACCAGCGAAAGATCTGAAACAGCTAATTAGGACCATTAGGAAACACATAATTCACTAATTCCTATTTATGCTTTGGCAGCAAGTTCACGTGTCTTGATTCTTGGTACCTATATCTATCTGAAATTGCATATCCATGGCTGTGGGGATTCCTTGTCCCGAGGTTGGAATAGTGGTAAGTACCGAGGTGCCCTTGATTTTGACAGGCTCAAACCACATTTTTTCTTCGTCCCTCATGTACTCCACCATAAAAGCACCTTTCAAGAAAGATATATAGCATGCCTCGTGGCCACTCGTAGTAATTTTTCCAGCCATAAACCGATGGAGAAATCTGTACAGATCTTGTGATTGTTAACAAGATCGTTGTAGAGCCCATCCTGCAAGTTTGCTCGAAATGGCCGCGCCCATGGCTGTGAAATGGGCGCTCGACAAGCTCTCGTCCTTGATGGTGCTGGAGAGGCTAACACCGGTGGCTTCCTCCTCTTCGTCTTCCATCAGCCATGGCGTGGAGGACCTGCTGGTTCTGGAGAGGACCATGCGCAGAATCCACGCCACGCTTGTGGATGCTGAGGAGCACTGGAACATCCGCGAGGAAACCGCCAAGCTGCGGCTCAAGGAGCTCAAGGAGTTGGCCTACGGTGCACAGGATGTGGTAGAGGAGTATGAGTACGAGGTGAGCCGCTGCAGGCCGGAGGCTCCAGACAGATATGCCTGCAACGGCAGTAAGCGCAAACGCCATGAGGTAATTAATTAAATTCACAGCAAACCGCATGCTCTATCCCCAGTTTTCAGAGAACATAATCCCTCTCCTGTGGTACTTCTGGTATCCGATTGGGGTGATAATGGATTGGATAGCATACGATGTGATTTCCAAATCCAGTTGGAGCAAGGATATGGTCTATGCTTTTCGAATTCCGGCTGCTGCAGGTCGCATGATGCGGATTCGGATTTGGTATTGCAAAATTCCACCATGTCATTAGCCAGATGAACGGTCTGATCCATCAATTAATCTGGCTGTCATCTCTAGGGATTGAAATTTCGGTTTGAAATTTCTAAACTTTTGTGATTTTCGAACTTTTTTGCACGAAGTTATTTGTGATTTTAACTGGATTCGGACATATTTAAATCAAATTTCACAGAATAATGTTAAAATCCAAAATTTTCAGTCGAGATAACTGCTTGCCGGGTTGGTCGTCCAAGATTACCTAAATCACCTCACCATATCAACTTCTCAGTCTCTTATCTATGCATCTCGATCATGATGCCACCGTCACCCACACCTGATGGCAGAGAAGACGATGTGCTACTGCTGCATCCCTTTGTGCCTGCAAGCGGCAAGCAACACTCCGGCTGCCAAACACAAACACACACACATAGACGATGACCGACGACGCCCCACATGACAGCATATAGCATATGAATACAACGCTTAGAAAATATGTGGTAGGATATGGTATGACCTCCAAATCCACGCTGTTTTCACTTCTATTGCCTTATCAGCAAAAGTTATGAATACAATCATTAATTCCATTACCAAAAAGTTGTTCACCTTTTATCTTCCAAACCATGGCCAAACTAGCTAGCGTGGGACACATGACCAGGTTAAATTTTATAGATCTGGTGTTTCATCTTACCTCTGTAAAGCGCTACCGTAAGATAGTAATCAAATATCTAGTGATTTTTACGCTATGTCTTCTTTCATAAATGCATCAACCCAGAAAGGGAAGTGTGGTGATTGACATAATTTTTGTTTCAGATTAGTGATGCACATTTGAATAGTAAAATTCATCAATACTATCTGTTATATGACCAGAATTTTTTAATTTTCTATTTTCGGTGAAAACGTTGAAGCATATTTCTAGCAATGAAATATCTGATGTAGATTGAAAAATTAAGCTGTAATTTCTTTTTCTTCCCTGCAAGGTCAATGATGAGCACCTCTCTGAAGTTGGATTGGCCCCAGTTTCGAATGAGCTGGCTGCCAAAGCAAGGAAACTTATTCAGAGATTTGATGAGATGAAAGTCTACTATAAATACTTTAGCATATCTGATAATGATGGGGAGCGCCGGACTGTCCCTGGTATCGAATGCGTGCATCCCACCAGCTATTTCGTAGTTAAAGAGAGCATTGTTGGAAGGGAGTTAGACAGGGAGAACGTTATAGAAAAGTTGATGTTTGGAGAAGGTAGCAATGTTGCAAGTCACTTGTCTGTCTTGGCCATTGTTGGTATGGGGGGTTTGGGCAAAACAACTCTAGCACGGCTTGTATACAATGACAAAACCATGTGCCAATCATTTGATGCTCGTGCATGGGTTTATGTGTCTGACTACTTTGAACCAAAGAGCTTAATGGAAAAAATTGCTGTTTCTATAGAAGAGTTGAGCAATGAGTTATCCTCTCGAAGAGAAAATAGCAAGGAATTGTCAGAATTGGTCGATCCTTGGAATAAGTTAGTCAAGAAGATAAAAGGAAAGAGAATTTTGCTTGTGTTGGACGATGTATGGAATGAAAGAAGGGATTGTTGGGAAGCATTGCAAGACCCAATGTTGGCTGCCCAACAATGCAAGATTTTAGTAACCACTCGCAATTTGTCAGTAGCACGATTGGTGCAGACAATGCCACACTACACCATGAACCACTTAAGCCCCCATGAGAGCTGGACATTGTTTAAACGAACGGTTACAACACCTGAGAATGCCATTCAAGGAAATCTTGTAGACATTGCCACGAAGATTGTTGAAAAGTGTGACAGATTACCACTCGCAATCAAAACTCTTGGGAGCATGTTAAGATATGAAACTCATGAAAGTAGATGGATAGATATCCTTGAAAGCGATCTATGGGATTTGGATAAAGCACAGAGCGAGGTTTTACCTGCCTTGAAACTGAGCTACAAGAACATGCCCGTGCGCTTAAAACAATGTTTCCTTGCCCTTTGTCTGTTCCCAAAAGGTCGTTTACGTGACAAATCTGAGGTTATTTGGCTATGGAAATTGCTTGATATGCTTAAGGATGATGCAAGAACTTTGGACCTACAGACACAGCTGACTATCTTAAAGAGCTAGAGTGTGCACCGAATGGGATTGGTAACCTAATTAACCTACACACTTTGCGTGACATACATATCAGGAGGTGTGGTTGCAGTTTTAATTTAAGAGAGCTGAGGAACCTGACCAAATTAAGGGAGCTGCGTATAAGAGGATTGGGTAATTTATCTCATATCGAAGATGCAAATAAAGTTCAACTTGTGAGTAAAAAGCACCTCCATTTACTAGAATTGAACTTTTCTGATGAGAAGGAGTGCCAAAAGAAGCAATACCAACAATTACTGCAACAATATGAAACAGTATCCCACGAGCAATTGGAATTGGATTTTACATCTGAAGAAGGGTTCAAAAAAATTCGGTACCAGACCGTGCTGCAACTTGAATATGTTACAGTATCTCATAATGAAATACTGGAGAGCCTAAGACCACATGAAGGCCTAAGAAATCTGATAATAGAAGATTATGATTGTCAGAGCTACCCTAATTGGCTGGGTAATGCTTCATTTTCAAAGTTAACTGAAATAGCAATATCGGCACGTAGAAAGTGGGTAAGGCAACAACGTGTTCCAACACTTGGCGAGCTACCTTCCCTCAAGTCTCTCAAGATTAATAGCATGTATTATGTGGAACACATTGGCCGGGAGTTTTGCAGCCATGCTCCCGGAATCAAAGGCTTCCCATCATTGACAAGCTTGGAATTTTCATATATACCATGGTGGACTGAGTGGTCTGGTGTAGATTATGGAGATTTCCCCTTCTTGGCAACACTGTCGCTCAGAACGGTCTATAAACTGCGCTCTCTTCCGTTGGATCGATTTCCTTCTTTGGGCACACTGACATTGTATGACTGTGACAGTATCGATACCATTACTACAGTTGGAACCATTAAGAAGCTATGCGTTGGAGGGTGCTATGGTCTACATACTCTCCCTACTCAATCCTCACTCCTGAAGCTGGAGCTAAAGGATTGCCCGAGATTGAGTGCAGTCGGTTCCATGCCTGAACTGGACACATTGGAGATAGTTAAATGTCCAAGGCTGACTGCAGTGGGTTTCATGCCTAAACTTCATACTTCGAAGATACAGCATTGTCGAAACCTGGCTATAATAGATTCCATGCATGGCTGATCCAAAATGGGCTAGCAGTAGGATCTGAATTACAGCGCAGGAAAATCAATGAAAATATAAGGTGTTGTATTTGCGAAACAGAGGAGACCTGCTATCACAGATTTTGGGGTTGTCCTTATGCCCAGTAGGTTTGGGATGTGCTAGAAGAAAAGCTTGACAGCGAGCTGCCAAGACCGCCAATAGAATGTAATGTACCTTGGGCACTGGCGCGATGGTTAATGGAGAAATTGCTCAATCAGAAGGAGCGTACCCTCCAAGTGATGACGATCACCTTGTATGAACGTTGGCGAGTAAGAAATAGTGCCAGACATGAGGACAACATGGAATACCTCCTAGAAGAGATGAGAAGACCACACCTGTTCACTGTCCGACAATGGCACGGAATAAGCCCCCGAATGGGTGGGTGAAAGCGAATGCCGATGGCGCTTCCGTGGCTGTGAGCAAGCAGGGAGCAGCTGGTGCAATTCTGCGAGACTCAGACGGTTCTTTTATCAGTGGTGTATGACTTTTTCTTCCATCAGCTGGGGATGCTTGGTTTGCTGAACTAATGGCTTGTAAGAGAGCGGTTGAACTGGCCAAGTAGAGCGGAGCATCCAGGTTGATCCTAGAGACAGACAATGCAGATGTAGCAAGAATGCTTCAAGACAGGACACTCGAGAGATCAACGTATGGAGGCATAGTACAAGAAGTTAAAGGGAAACTCTTCTTTTTTTCAGGAGGTAAAGGTTGGCTGGGTTCTTTGAATAGCGAACCATGCGGCGCATATGTTAGCACAGAATAGCTGCATTGAAACTGTTACCAGTTCTTGGTATGATGTACCCCCGTCGTTCTTACAGGAGACTCTTAATCAAGCGGCGCATATGTTAGCACAGAATAGCTGCATTGATTCCAATCAGTAATAAAAGGATGCAGCTTTCCCTCTCAGAAAAAAGGATGTAGAAGAATATCCAAACCTGCAGCTGCAGCCGGTTTCGTTGCTCAAACTCGACGCTTTTGAAACACAAAGTTGTCAAAACCTGACTGCAGTGTACATTCCTCTTCATCAGCAACGCCTGCCGTTGCTCTCTAGCTAGGATTTTGTTATGGCACAGTGAAAAATTGAGGTACAATGAGGGGCTTATTTGCTGGCTTTTCTTCCCTTAGTAGTCTTTATGTTTGGGAATGTACCCTTTGCAAACCAGGCCTCTATACAGTTTTGCATATAAGTAAATCTGTGGACTGCCTTTGATGTGACTTGGATGCTGATTTTACCTATTGCATATAATTTCAGAATCGCTTGCAACTGTTTGACTTAGATGCTGATGGTGCTTTAGAGAAGGTGTTGTAATATACCCTAGCCTGTTCGTAATTTGGGTTCAGCCCGTACCCTTGTTTTGGTTCCGTTTTAGGCCCATTAGCTCTAAGTATTCATTTGGTGGGGATAATCTCATATGAAAAGTCTAGATAGATTTGATCATCTTAATATACGCGAGTTACTCTAACGGTAACACTTTCGGGTTAAGCCTTTACACGAAATGAGCATAAAGTTGTGAGCAAGGTGCTATGTGAACGTAGGTGCGCTCAACGTGTAGAGCTAGGCAATGCGGTTATCGGAGGCTGTTGTGTTACAGGTGTCGGAGGTGATACAACATCTTAGGAGATCACACAAGCATCTTCAATGACTATTGAAATATGTCATACATTTTGAGTTTCTTATGCAGCAATGGTCTTATACATACTCTTAGATGGAGCACATAATTAACCTCATGCCGCATGAGCCAACTTATACAAGTCAAGCTTCAGAACCCATGTTGGAAAACATTAAAGATTTTTCAAGCTTCACAAATGCATCATGCTTCGCTGCCCAGTCACGCATGGTTGTGGTCTGGAGCAAGCAAGAGTCCAGTCACGCGTGGAGGGGGCAGCGGGCCAGTGGAGGAGGGGTTGCTGGGCTGCATGAGAGAAAAAGGAGGGAAAACTAGCCCCACAAACAATCTAATCTGAAATTCGCTCCTATAGAAATTTGAACTCAGGACCTTGGGGTGCTACTCAGGCCACTGCAATCACTAGGCTACATGCCCTTTCATTTCAAGGAAGGATTGGAAGGGAAATGTTAACATTTCAGCTGTGACTTTAATTCAGATTCGTAGTTTGAATTCAGTAGATGTGAGAAATTCAGGGAAGAGGACTTCTAACTGTCTTTGAATTTTTTTTGTCTGAATTCGAATTTTAAATGTCATTAAAATTCAGTGAAGGTTTACAGAATTTAGGAGATGAAAATTGAATTTGCATGTTACGTGATCGGATTCAGAATTTATAAATTCGACAGTGTTTTGAGAGGGAATTAATGGATTGGCTTTGAAAGTGATTTTGAGTTTTATTCTTTGTGTTCAACTTTAATAATTGAATTCAAGGAATTGGAAAGAACACGTACAAGGAAGAGTGTTTAAAGCTTTTTCTTAGGGAGGGCTTATAGCCACTTTATTCAACAAAATCCGACTGGTTAGGATCCACCACTAAATAAGGAACATCAGTGGTCAAATTGAATGGTCAAATTTGATTTGGTACCCCTAGGTACCAGTACCTAGAGGTACTATATGCTGGACCATAACAAAGCCCATTGCTAGCTAGTCCTACGTTTGTTCTCACGTTTGTATGCATTTGCATGTCTCGCAGCTTACAAATTTGAAGACTTCACTAGTTAAGAATACTTCATGGCAACAGGAATGGTTGCGAACATTTCACAGGACTTTGTACTTATCAATATAATTGCGTTCCTCGTATCTGCGCTGCAATTTCGTTACTCATAATCTCAAGAAGACGGGAATGAGATCATTTTACGAGACTTCAGTGAAACCTCAACTCTGCAGCGTTCAATTTCTGACCTCAGGGAAGGCTACCACTGCAATCAAGACGCATATGGTTTCAGAGTTTTCAACCAACAGGCCAAGTTGTTTTGAGTTTGTTTTATTTCCCATGGATTAACTCGCGAGTACCTAACCATATGTTGACACATTTTGGTCACTTTTGGTTCAGTTTTAGATCTAAAATGAAAGCAGATATGGGTGGAGCACTCTCAAAAAATAAACTAAAGAGATGGAGTTAGGTTTAGGTTGCTTCACAACTCCATTCCAGACTCAACTCCTGAAGCTAAATTTATGAGTTGGAGCTCTACCAAATAGCCTCTATCTCCTATGCCAATTCGATCCGTGGAGGCATATTCTGTCGTGCAGGGCTCCTGGCCCAAGCCTCTTTGTTACACCGTAGTAAAATTATTTTGTTGTGTCGGATTTAAGATATTTTTGACAAAAAGGAACCTACGGGATGTGATCTTTTCAATTCTTTTTTGGAATTTATATTTTTGTTTTCTCTTTGCATTTGAGTCCCTGTAAAATTTTATATTTTTATTTGAGTCCCTGTCAATTAGCTTCCTTAAAAAAATAAAAAAAGGCAGGAAGGTGAAAAAAAGGAAAAAAAACCAAACCAAAAAAAGAGAAAAGAGCCAAAAGAGGAAAAAAATAAAGAAGGAAAAAAGGGAAATGAGAAAATTCAGTGATTCTTTTGAATTTGTGTTCAGAGTGCAGAGTTGTGTATTTATTTCTATTAGTTCTTAGTATTGTTGGGTGCTCGCTTGAGCTAGAGTTGAGTGTACGCTAGGCAAGCACATTGATTAGTACTTTGAACTATTATCAACTTTGCATTTTTTGATTAGCGCAATTGTTTTCATTTGCTAATATATATTGTTGTTGACAGTCCTTAAATGTTGAATCTGACCATTATTCCTTCATAAAAGCAAATAAAATAAAACACCAAACATAGCGATAGGGTTTATTACTAACCATTTTCATGAGTATGGTAAAATATTTATAAGCAGGTAATTATGTATGAAAACACACCAGTCATACGAAGAAACACACCTCCAGCCAATCAGACGCAAGTACACAAATTCGAGGGTCCACAAATCAGAGCAAAACCATCGTAACTTAGGCCAATCCACCGTTAACCGTCATAAGGGCTCACATGTCATGCTCAAGGGGAAAGTCGGTAGTGAGAGGCGGTGGAAATGGTTCGGTGGAACCCTGGTTCAGCCGAACCACCGAAGTGGCTCCTCAACGCTAGCCACCATGTGGCACTCCCCCATTGGTCCCCAATGGTTATGGGTGAAACCAACTTAATTACCAATGTAGTAACCGTCGTTGAGCAGCTATAAAAGGAGGATGGAGCTTCACTATCTCGACACACAATTCATTTGGAGAGCTTTCACTTTCATTCCTAGGCAACACTCTAGTAGTGTTTAGAAAATAAGGAGAGTGCGAGGAAGCTCTAGAGGAGTGCGGGGTTTGTTGGTACTCTCTCCATTCTTGTACCTCGACAGATGCTTCTTTTATAAATGTGAGTATTCGTGATTTCTTTTGGTATTTACTTTTCTTATTTAAATAAGACATATTCTCATCATTGTGGGTTCATCACCTAATATTCATATTGAGTGCTCTAGTAGTAAGACTTTGGATAAAGAAGAAAGTTCTTGATCGAGGCTAGAGTAGTAATCGATAGCGTAGACGTTGTGTGTAGGTTATAGTTCACTTTTGTTTGTTGCGTGCTCCATGGGTTGTAGAGGTAGGCAACAAGTGATGACAACCCTATCCATCCTTTGTAATCCTCCACATTTGGGTACGTCATAGAATTGTAGGCTAGATTCACTTGGCAGACCGAGGGAAAGTCGGTGCCCGAAGCGAGTGATAGATTCCTAACTAACTTAATTCAAGAACCTTAATCCATAGGAATCCCCTCTATCCTTCATTTACCATTTAGTTGTTGTTCTTGGACGAACCTGTTTCTTAGATTTTACACACATGTTCCTTGTGATTCGATACCGTTGGAATATTACTCTTAGGTGAATTGCTACAACAGTTTCATGCACTTGCGGATTTATCTGTGATCATAACGAATACCAACAATTATGCCTCCCAAGCTCCACATACATACTTGTGGTCAGCATAGTTTCAACCCTTGCAATCGCTTGATCACATCCTCAAGGTATCATGTCCACCGGTTGTACCGTCCATAGCATTACTGGTATGAACCTGGTAAGAGCTTGGTAAGACACTTCCATTTGCTAGATTGCGCTATCCCTATCTAGAAGCTGGTAGGGATAATCCTTGAGTTTTGTTTTCTCTTCTATATTTTCGCTATCAATGTTAGGACGAGATAGCAGCCCAGAGAATTTCAATGATTGCGTCAGTTGCGCCTAGATGCAAGGTGCAATAGACCAAACGAACAAAAAGGTGAAGGACTTATTTGCGAACATGGATGTACCGAACTGTAACCAACAAACCTAATGATATTGAGGGTCACCTAACCGATAGACTTGACGATATTGAGGATCATCCACCACCCATTCGAGATGATAACCATGACTTCGATGAAGAGGAATGATTACGTCAACGTCTTTGCCGCGATCGTCATGGTATGGGAGGTAATAGTTTTAACAACCAACACCATACTCGTAATGATGATTCTTTTGCTAAAGGCAAATTTAGTATTCCATAATTTTGTGGTGCTTATGATGTCGAGGCATACCTTATGTTCACTACTTATGCTACATTAGAGTAACCCATAGAGAAAACAATTGCTAAAATTCCTTTGTCACACAACTTGCTTGTTGTTTGTGGTGATAAAAAAGAGTTGTGGGATGCTTCACTTATATCTATGCCACAACTAGTGAATGGACATGTTAGTTCTATAGTTGAACCATCATGTGTTGAGTTTAAACATGTTATTCACATTGCTAGCAAGAATGAAAAGGTTAGATTATTATCTTCTTTACATACTTGGGGCTATAATCAATTTGATTATCTTTGTCCACTCAACTGTTTAGAGAAGTAACTATTTGCTAGATCTGCATTGCCATGTCCTTCTCATGTTATTAGTTATTATGATAATAAAGAGGAGTATAATGTGCATAGAGTGTATGTTTGTTAGAATTTCAATATACCTCCTTTTCATGATACGATGTATTGTATAGAGAACCATATGAGTATAAATAATTCTCTATCTAATTTCTCTAGTTGTTTAAATAAGTTACAAGTTGGTTTGCAAGAAGGAGAGTGTTGTGGGCTGCATAACACTACAAAGTGTTCTCTATGAGTAAAAAACTCAGAATCCAACCATATGGTCATCAAGAAGTCTACCTATTCTATGTTATGAAAGATAAAAATAACTTCATTATGCTTAATGAGGTGAAACCGAGGGTGGTTTTGAATCAAGAAGGGAAGGACGATGAGGACATTACTACTAATGCAATTTGGAAAGCTTTAAATGATTTTCACACTGGTTCTTCCAATATTAAAGAATTGCGAAAAGATGTTTTCAAAAAGGAGTATGTTAGATTTGAGATGAATCTTGGTAAATCTTTGGATGACTATTTGGCGCGTTTTAATAAAATTTTGAGTAATCTTAGACCTGTTGATGCTTCTTATGAGATTAATTATTCTCAATGTGAGATTGCTCGTCACTTTATGAATGGTCTTGATATGAAGATTTGGGATGTTAAAGTTACATCTATTCAGGAATCGGTTGACATGAACACTTTGACTTTGGCTATTCTACATACCAAATTAAAGACTTATGAGATGAATATTCTTTCAAAAAGAACTGATTCTAAATCTACTGCTTTGCTGTCTTCATCTGGATCTTCTCTGGATACTTCTTCTATGGCAGCTCTTTCTACTTTTAATGCCTTGTCCGATGAAGAACTGGAGGAATTCAGTAAGGAGGACTTGACTTTTGTTGCTAACAGAGTTTCTTGAGCTTTTGAAAAAGTAAAGAACAGGAAGCGAGGAGGACTCGTTCGATGCTTTGAGTGCAGAGAATTGAATCATATCAAGTTCAATTGTCCTAACCACAAGAAGGTGAACAAAGAGAAGGAGGTGGACAAGAAGAATATCAAAAAGGAGAAAAAGAAGAGTTGCATGCAAAGGCTAATTCGAGAATTCATAGAAGTTTGTGAGAGCGATGAATCAGACTCAGAAAAAGAGAGCAATGGGAAAGGTAAGCATGTTGTTGATTTAGCTTTTATTGCTCACAATGCAAGTTCTGATGAGGATAAATCTGATAGTGACAGTAAAGAAAAGCTTAGCTATGATCAATTAGAACATGTTGCTTTCAAATTTGCGGAGAAACTTAAAACATGTTCTAATATGCTTGATGAGAGGGATCACACTATTGAGATTTTAAATGCTAAAATTGGTAGATTAAAGTCTTCGATTCCTAATGATAATGATTGCAAATTTTGTGAAGTTTTATTTTCTGAAGTTAATGCTTTACGAGATGTTAATTCTGTTAATTGCTTGAAATTGAAATCTGAGGTTGAAAATACCAAAAAGCTTGAGTCTTCTTTTGCTCTTGGATTTGCTTTGCATGCTCATGTTGTTGATGAGTTGATTTTGACAAAGAACATTTTAAAAAAAATATAAAACTGCCTTTTGTGGAAGTTCTTTGTTCAATGTTTTGAGTGCAAAAAGGGTTAAACAACACAAGAATATTTTGATTTCTCAAAATTGCTCAAAGTGCTTTTTGAATGAGATGAAATTGAAAGATGCTTTAGGACGTGTTAAGTACATGGAAAACATTGTGAAATGTGATGAGGTGCTTTCGTGTTCTAAGTGTCGCAAGAACAAAGGTGTTTTTATTGATTGTGAAAATTGCGCAAATTTGACAAAAGAAGTTTCTTATTTGAAAAGTTCTTTGGAAAGGTTTTCCGATGGTAAAAAGAAACTTAACATGATTTTGGATCAATCAAAAGTGAGCACTTATAATCGTGGTATAGGTTTTGATACTAATGCCTATTTTACAAATCACCAACCTACTGTTTCGAGCGTAACTAAAAAAGGTGAAGTTGTAACAAAACCTGAACCAAAGAAAACGGTTTTTAAATCTGCTGGGATTTTGCCTTCTCTTTCGTCAACGGTTCAAGAAACAAAGTTTTTGATTGCAAAACCATCAATTTCAAAACCATCTACTTTAAAAACTTCTTGTCATGAGAAGTACACTGGTTCTTTTTATGAAAAAGATGGACATTTGGTTGGTTTTTGTTTTAGACTTGCTCGTAAACAGAAAAAGGAAAGAGAGATTGCTTTTGCGAAACAAAGATGACAAAAATCGCGTTTTGGTTCAAGGAGCAAGGTCAGACTGATCTGTCCAGTCGGTTAGACCGGCCGGCTATCATACCGCAGGTGTCCAGGCGGTCAAACCGGCCAGGCTTGGTCAGACCGGTCTCAGGGTAATTTTGTGCGTAATTCAAATTGGATTTTTGTGAAGCGACAAGATAAGTTTTCAGGTAAGTCTGATTCTGATTTTGTTCGTCCATATGTACCTACTGGTTCAAATAGTCGTGTGACTCAGTGTTGGATTCCAAAATTTCTTATTTCTAACCCCAACATGGAGGTCTCGACATCTTCTTGTTCGTAGGTATTTTGGCGGCATACTCTCCATGTGTATTCAAAGAGGATATGGTGATGGCTTTTCAAGGTAACATCAATTTACTTTTGGATTGACATAATTTTTGTTCTACTTTCTCATTTATTAGCTTTTCATATGCTAATGTTTGAGGTAGCAGTTTTTAATAATATAAGTTGATATATGTCAATTCTTGAGTACTTAGGTGATATTGTTGGCAATTGAATGTCTTTTTTAAAATCTTTGATTTCTTTTTGATTTTTCTTCGGGGAGAATTGGAGGTTAATTTGAGGGGGAGTTTGTACTTTTTACATGCATTCATGTTTATTTTTGTGCATTTGCTTTAATTCTAAAAAAAAGAAAAATAAGAGCTTTGGTTTATACCTCTCGTATATTCTTATGCATGCTAGCAAAATAATTAAGGTCTATTTGTTGCTATGTTAGCTTTTATGCATTCCAATATTTATATGAGCCTTAGTTATTGCTTTTAAGTGAGATGATGCATGACACTAATTCTTTTACTTGAATTAAGAAAAAATACAATGTTGAAGCTAGTGCTTAGTTTGGATGATTAATGCTTATATATATTCTTGTTGCTGTATTATTCCTCAAATTGCTCTTTATTTCAAATGCCGTAAATGCACATATTGCTTTTAAGAGAGAGAAAAATGAATACCGAATCCTTGGAAACAGTCTTGACGACAAGAATGTATTCGTAGTGAGGAAAATAATGGGTACCGAATCCTTGGAAACAGTCTTGACGACAAGGACGTACCCGAAATAATTGAGAGATTTTATATCAAATATTTAATGTAAAAGTGAGCACAAAAAGCTCAAATAAATGCTGAAAGTTCTCTTGGTTATTATTTTTATGAGAAAGAGTTAATTTGAGAAAGAGTAATAATGCAATAGTTATATGTGTAGGGTTTTTTCTTTCAACCTATGTGCTAGTGAATATGTTGCATTATAAATTGCTTGAATACATGAATCTTTATTGCTGATTTAAACTTAATTGTAATATCTTTGATTCATGTTTATACTTTAATGTATGCTTGTTAGCTAGTTGATGAATTTATCTCTTTTGTCTTGCAACACATGATCATGAATTGCTTTAGGTACACTTTAAAGCTCTTGAAAAAAATCAGAAAATAAAAAATAAAAATTTCGTTACTACAAATGGCAATCATGACATCATGGCATTTTTTTAATTGGTTATTATTTCTCTTTTAAAATTCTTGATGAAATCATTGTCAAAGGGGGTTAGAAATATACAAAATGCATGCTTTTTGAAAGGGGGAGGATTGAATTGTTTCGATTTTAAAAATAGTCAATTTTGTGCTTTGATTGCAGGAGAGAGTTTTTCTTTTAAAAGGAAAAGAGTTTTTCTTTTCACTTTTGTGATTTTTGTTTTTATTTTTCAAAAATACAAATTTGCATTTTTGATATGCTGCCAATGTGTTCATGAAGGGGGAGATTGTGAAATCATTGTTATGATTAATATTTTTGTGATGAACAATTGGTTTCGTAAATGATTTATTCGATAAATTGGTTTGAGAATATTTGTGGATGTTGGTGTGAGTGCATGTGACTAATGTGGGTCAGGTTGTGATATCTGTGCCCAGAAACGGTTGTGTCTGATTGTGTGCAGGAGTCATGGAGGTCAATTTCGGTCAACGGTGAGATCGGGACTAGACTCAGGGAGGAGTTGAGATCCAAACGCTCGAGGATGCCAGGTGACGAAGTTGGATATGAGATGGCACATGATGGATAGACATCGTGTGGGAGAGATCTTCACAACGGGCTTCACGAGATGTGCGTGCAAGCATCGGTGTTTGCGAAGGAAATATGAAGAAAAATTGAAAAAGAGTATATTATTGCTACAGTACTCGAGATACTTTAGCATGGCAGTACTGCATGCATGCATGCGTGGTGTATGCATGCCGATGCATGATGCGACTGGATTGTTTAAGAGAGTTTGAGAGAATTATAATCTGGTAAATTGTAATTTGATTTGGAAAGTAAGGGTTTGAGTCCTAGTGGAACTAGGAGTTCTATTCCTACTAGGAGTTGTACTCCTACTTTGAGTAGGAGATTTTAGGTATAAATAGATGAGGGGTTGAAGCTATAAATATATCGACTTTTTGGAAGAGAAAAGTTAGGGTTTGCTTCTAGGCTTCAATCTAGTTTGAGAGTTGAGGGAGGAGTGCTTTAGATGCACTTTGTAAACACATATTGATGCAATAAAGTTGATTTACTTTCAAGAATTTGTCGATATGTGTTTTCTCCGGTTCCTTATGGTCTGACCGGCAGCTTGGAGGCGGTCTGACCGGCGGCAGTGCAACGATTTGACCGACGGCGCCACGGCGGTCTGATCGGTGCGACTTCATCAGGTTAGAGGGTAACTTTTATTTTCGCTAAAAGTTTTGGTTTTTGGTTTTCCTACCATTTATCCCCTATCTGGTAGGTTTGTTTGGTTTTGTTCGATCCTACGAGAGTGGCAAAGCTTGTGCAGACAATGCCTAATTTCTACAACCTACACTGCCTAAGTTCTGATGAAAGCTGGTCGTTGTTTAAGCAAGTTGCTTTTAATGTTGACAATGTAAACACTCCAAACCTTGAAGAGATCGGAAGGTCTATAGTTAAAAAGTGTAAGGGCTTGGCTTTAGCAGTTAAGACACTAGCCAGCATGCTGCGCTATGAAACAAGTGAACAGAGGTGGAAAGATGTCCTAGAAAGTGAGCTGTGGGACTTGGAGCAACCAAGGAATGAGGTTTTGCCATCCTTGGAGTTGAGCTACAAGCACATGCCTATATACCTAAAACGATGTTTTGTTGCCCTCTCTCTGTATGCAAAGGACTACATATTTGATAAAAAGCAGGTGCTTCAATTATGGAAAGTACTTGACCTCCTTCAAAGTGACAGACATAATAATGAGACTGAAATTGGAAGTAGATATCTCAATGAACTGGCTGAGCGGTCATTTCTTCTATTTCAACTAGCAAATGTTGATGGACAATACTACAAGCAATACTTCATGCATGATCTTATTCACGATCTTGCATGCTTTCTTTCTGCAGATGAGTTCTTTAGACTGGATGGTGGTACATCCATTGAAATTCCACAAAATGCTCGGTACATATCTATCCAAAATTTGGCATCCAGTGAGATTTCAATCACCCCACTTGCTTTGAGGGCCATCATAGTGTTGCCTAGAGGAGAAGTGAACATTAATAATTCCGAAGCATTATTTTCTAACTGTGAAAAGTTACGGGCCCTTGTGTTAGATGAAGGCTGTCTAGATCAAAACTTACCTGCCTTAATGGGAAGGTTGAAATTACTGCGCCATTTGAAACTTGTCACAAGCTTCTTTAGTCCCTCTGATCCATGCTGGGACAACATTGATGGGCTACGTGGAATTGGGCACCTAAATAACCTGCGTACTTTGCCTCCAATTCATCTTAGAAACGATCGTATAGTAGAGCTAAGGAGCCTGAACATGAGAATAGGTGGGTTGGGACTGCACTTGACAATCGATGGTGCAAAAGAAGCCTGTCTACAGAGCAAAAGGCACCTACAAGTACTAAGATTGGATTTTGGTGATTGCTGTCCAGATCACAACCAACAAGTGCAGCTACTTGAGAGCCTGCGACCACATCGCAACCTCAGAGAATTGATAATAATGAACTACGAGGGTCTGAAGTATCCCTGTTGGTTGGGCGATGCGAAAAACTGCATTACTGCGATGGACTCGCTGGCCTCACTTCCCTCGCAGTGTTTAAGCCTTGGGGATGCCCAAAGCTCCCTATTCATATTTTGCTCCCACGGCTGCACCTACAGACTCTCCATGTTCGTTGCTCACCAGGTATATATCTATACTACTACAAAAGACAATAATGATGCTGTGGTGGTGAGTTTGTAGCATACTATGCATATTTTACAAATTAGTCTTTGATATTTTCTGATATTATGTAAGAGTCTAATATGTTTTGAATCAAGTTAATAACATATATTTAAATATGTATGGTATTTTACCCATAGCGAAGCATGGGTATTTTGCTAGTATGTGTGTAAATGCCGTATGCTCTTTCTGTTTTTCCCTCAATGGGTAGCTGACCCCACATTTGTGCTCACGTTTGTCTGCATTTGCATGTCTCCACAGCTTACAATTTCAAACACTTTGATTGCTAAGAATATTTGATGGCCAGGATCTGTTATCGCACTGCTAGCTAATTCGGTAAGCGTTTCACAGGATTTGTTACATATCAATGTAGTTGTCTTCTGAATATCTGCACTCTGATTGAATTACTCATAATCTCAAGGTCACAGGAATGGAAGCACTACGAGACTTCAGTGAAACCTCAACTTTGCGGTGTTCATTTTCTGACCTTAGGGAAGGCACTGGGTTTTGGGCTTTTCCCTATCCTGATCTCTGATCAGTGTGTTTGAAACCTAACACTGCAATTAAGACTTGGTTTCAGAGTTTTCGACCAACACTCCATGTTTTGAGTTGGTTTTATTTTCCTTATATTAATTCCAAATGGTGCAATGCATTAGTACTTGGGTCGATCTCATTTTATCTAGTATTCAGCCATGAGTTGCATTTTCGTAAATTTTCAGCAGCGAGTTGTCACCGACTCCTTACCTTAAATATTCAGAAGATTGTAATGTTAATTTTCTTAACGCAGTTGTAATGTAATTTTCATTGTGGGAGAAGCGTTTCCCCAAATTCAGAGATGAAACCATCTGAAGTTAAGCTCGCGTTTCTAGTTTACCTCTGATGCTCCTTCCCTTCACTAGCCAGAAAATTATTCTGTACAATTCAAGCAACATAAAATTACAGAACTATCATTATCTTAGCGGTAACAATCTTGACAAATTCTGTGAATACATTTCTCATTTTTATTCTTCTAAACTTTGGCTACAATCTACTTATCCGCGAAAATCTGTACCTGTAAATTCAGACTTCAGAGTACAAGTATTACAGCAAAGGCAACAAGCGCCACCACCATGGACGAACAATCGGCTGCCGGCGCATCGGCGGAGAGCGTCTCGTAATAAGAAGCCGGCACCGGCAGGAGGCCACGGCCATGCGCGACGGCGAGCTCGAACCGCATCCCCTTCCGGCAATGTTCGCCTCCCCCGGAGTCGGAGAAGAAGTAGTTGGCGCCCTCCGTCGTCAGCATCACCGTCAAGAACGCCTCCTCCATCTTCCACCCACCGTTGCATCCGGCCGCCGCCGCACCGCCATCACCGTCGCCGCCGCAGAGCTTGTAGACGGTAGCGTTGGTGGTGTGCACCACCGTGTTGTCCGTGCTGGTGCTGAAACCTATAGCGAACACACGGATTTCGCGTAAATTTCAAGCGAAACAATTCAACTTCCATCCGAATCAGTCAAAGTTTTCTGAAATTTGAACTTACTGAGGTAGTCGCCGAGGTAGAAGGTGCGGTTGGCAGCCCATGCGGAATAGTTGGCGACCGAAGCATTCACCTTGCCATCAAAGAACCACCCGGCGTCCTCGCCGACGGTGTGGTTGCTACCGAATGGCGGCAATGGCGGCGCCGTCGTGTTCCGGCCAGGGCTGGTCGCCGTCGCCGTCGCATTGCTGGGCGCCGCCGCCGCCGCAGCCGTGCTGAAAACGGCAACAAGGAGTGGCACTACTACTATGCACATTGTTACAAGATAGCTCACGGTCAGCATTATGGGAGATGAGCTCATCTTGATACAATTGATACTTATGCTCATACTAAATGTGCATCCTGCACTAATTAATCTCCTCTCCTAATTAATCATGTAGTTTGTCTTTGTATATTGGCAGTGTCAACGGTGTATGCGGCAGCATCCAGGTGAGGGTCGGCGCTGGCCTCATGGGGGAATGCAGACATGCAGTGACCTGGGTACTGGTACAATGTAACCCAAGTAGTATGGTCGGTGACTAGATCTATGGCGAATAGTTATCTACAGACCATGTGCTGGTACAAATCATTGATAATCATGTTCAGGTTTTTCAGATCGCCATCAGATTAACTCCTGCATGAGTAATGAGATTGATCATTCATAAAACATCTACACTGAATTAAGTCACTGAATATGTCTGATGCAGACTGCAGACTTCAGAGAACATGACGGAAAATATCTGCATTTGTCATTGCAATCTCAAGACTCCCAATGGGTTGTGAAATGGACGGAAATTATGTTTCTTGTATTGGAGCAATGCAATACCAATGCGAATTTTTTCCACATACTGTTATATAATTACATTGTAATCATTAGTACCAGATCTATACAGACCAAAGAATATATTCTATGCAGTCCACATCTATAGCGAATAGTTGACTACAGGCCATGTTGTTTGACTAAACTAAAGCAGCCTAGATAGCAGGTACAAATCATTGATAATCGTGTTCAGGCTTTCAGATCACCTTCGGATTAACTTGTGGTGCAACTTCAGACGAAATTCAGATTAACTTGTGGTTCAGACTTCAGAGAAAATGGCAGAAACATATGCGTCTCAGTAGATTGTGAAATGGAGAAAAATCATTTCTGCTTCTGATACTGAAGCATACCAAACCGACTTTTATTCATACTGTATTATTGTTACATAATTATTACATTGGAATCATTAGTACCGGATTTATATACACCAAAGAATATAATATATTCTGCTAGAACCAGCAGATATTGTATTACTGCTACATAATCATTAACATTGGAATCCACTACACTGGATAAGGTCACCTGTGACGGGCCCAAACCCTCACCTTTGACGGGTTTGGGCTTGGTCAGTGATCAGTGGTCACTGGTGAGTCCTGTCACCTTTGATGGGTGGCCAGCCGTCAAAGGTGACACACATCTCTGACGGGCAAATAAATAGACGTCCGTCAGAGGTGTTGGTCTCCACTAGCTTAGGACCAGTTAGAACCCGTCACAGGTGTCTCATCTCTGACGGACAGCTAAACAAAAGGCCGTCAGAGGTATTAGTCTCCGGTAGTTAGAATCCGTCACAGCTGGGCTACCTGTGACGGGCAAGAAAGTAAAGGTCCGTCACAGGAGAGTCAGCTCTGACGGTGGTGAAGTACGAATCCGTCACAGGATGGTTACCTGTGACGTCTTTTTTTTATGACCCGTCACTGATGTGTTAAATCCCGAAAAAAATAAAAGCTAAATATTGGCTAGCCTCAGGATTTGCTAGCCATACCCTCTGAAAAACAGAAACATCACAGATACATGCATAACCATATATGGTGATAACATCTCAAAATTGACATCATTCACATATGAAAGCCACAATCATGCACAACAAATTCACAGATACATGCCCGTCAAATATCACAATTGTGCCTAGCAAATTACGACCTTGCTCATGAAACCACAGATACCGCAATTGTGCCTAGCAAATTCACAGATACTATTCAATTTCGGACCTTACTCATGAAACCACAAACTTACCAAACTTTCTGATCCATCCATCTCCTTTTGAACCTCCACGACGACCTGTCATTTAAAAAATAGAGAAAATAATTGAATAGTACAACGTAAATCGTAGTTGATCAAATTTGATGACAATTTGGCAAACTCCCTTGAGTATTACACATATGAAAGTAAATTACATAGCATTCCGTACCACAGAACCATATAAACAACTATTTTTATATCACAGAAAATTGGATAACTGTTTTGTTCACGACATCACAACTAGCTCAGTTCAATCGTCTATTAGACGTGAAAACGTCCTTTCTTGTTCATTATTTCGGCGAGAATGAAGGCGCATAGTTCGCCTCTGATAGCAGGAGGGTTGATGGGTAAAACCTTCCAGCCAGCTCTACCTTTCTGTTCAATAATACATAAGTTAACACGTTTATAAGATTAATATTTGGTATTGAAATGTTCGAATTTGCCATTAGCAATAACCTCAGGGTCAAAATTTTTGACCTCTCTTAGAAGTGTCGACATATTGTGGCACACGTGAAAACCGCACTGGTCCCCAATCTGTTGTGCGCATGCGAAATTGGTGTCATGATAAAGTTGGTCCTTGCCCTCCTTGTACCTACCACCCTTTTTCACATATGGGCCCCAAGCCATATTTAAGGCCTTGATGATTTCAGTGAAATTATAATCCTTTGCCTTACTTGAGTTAAGGTAGTAGACCCTACTCCATTTAGGTACGATGACTAGGAGAACCCAATGTCGCCTACGCGGTGGTTATGTAGCATTAGTAATAAGAAACTTAGCCTCAACAACAATATACACGAAATGATTATTGTCTTCTTACTCTTGATTGTGCGCGCACATGATGTACTCCTTGTCTTGGTGGGCCCATAAGTACCGGTTCACGTAGTCAACCAATTCATTGAAATTATTTTGCAGATTGACCTCATTGACCATCGATGGATCAAGGAACCCAACTTGATTACCAAGGCGACGACCCTCGATCCAACACAACCTTAAAACAGTTACGTATTAGCACTAATTTAGACGATAGTCCATTAATACCACAAGGAGGAAGGTTTGCACTTACAAGGAGTAGCATTTTAGAAGTCCTGTGTCTAACTTCCGAATCCTAAATAGGTCGAAGAGGTCATTAAAGCCTATAGTTACATAGGCAGGCGACGATAGGAAGGGCTGGTGGTCGTGATGTCCAACTATGGATGACTCCCTCATTTTCCGCTTGGCATTGCTTAGCTCCATGTACTGTTTGTGTAGCTCTCGACAAGCAATACCCATCACGGCCAACACATTGTCCTCCACCAACGGCAAGCCTAGTTCAAATTGTGCCGGGGCCTTCACGACCTTCCCCGTTTTGGTCAACGGCGCCGACGCTGCAGCCTTCCCCCTTTTTTTCACCGGCGCCGACTCCTCGACCTTCCCTTTGCCTGTAGCACCCCCGCGTTCACGTTTTTGTCCCTTGACAATGGGTGGAGAGCTATCAGCCTTCCTTGTGGTCTTTATTGGAGGCAGGTTTTGAGCTATGTGTGTCAAATCCATATCGGCTGCGGCAGGTGAATGGGATTCTGACAACGCCGGTCCACGGGGAGTCTCAATTGATAGCTTAGATGTGGGAGGTGTTCGCTCCGTCGGTCGACTTGGACGAGGAGTCATCTTCACAATTATGTCTTCTTTGGGCCATTGTATGTACGTCTTGCACGCATTGCCCAAAGTCGTGATTTCATCATTAGGGGGCACAGGCAGTGGAAAGGCTGACCAGTTGTCCTTGACTGAATCTATGGACACCTTGGCATACCCATGACGTAGGTTTACGCCGTGCACCTTTTCTGTGTCTGAGGGATTGAAAGCCATGCCCTCAGCGACTTCGGCCGCGAAAGTTGGGTGGACCCTCACCACTAGGACACACTGCTCTACGTCCTGCATTTTTAAAGTATGAATTTAATATTGGAACATGTAAAGGTATTTGAGTAGATATGGATCGGATATAATCGATTACCTCTATGTTGTCCACCGCATCTAGTGGTGTGACAGGGAGATGAGGGGTCGGCACTTCTGTGGATGCACAGCTACTCTTGTGTTGTGACGGACTCGCTTCGTGTTGTGCAGGAGGAGTTGGATGGACAACTTGTGTTGCGGCTCGACGTATATTCATCTCGGTGAGGACCTTCTGAACCCTTTCTTCCACCTTGGCGTCCATGTCCGCTTGGAGTTCTTGAATGACCTCCAACTTAAGCTCGGCCTTCAAACGAGCATCGCTCTCTTCCTTGGAGACTTTCCGTTTCCTGTATTGGGAGCTGTACTGGGGCAGGCCATGCTTCCAGGGCACATCGACGCCAATTCCCCGAGTCCGGCCAGGATGTTCTTTGGTTCCGAGCGCCTTCGTGAGGATGTCATCTTCGCGTCTCTTTGGCACGGACTCGACCTCGCTCTGCGAAGCTTGTTCGGCAACCAACCCTAACTATAAAAAACAGGATTCTTGTTACAAATCTTTTGCTTAATATGAACGGAAATTAATGAGGTTAATTAGCGAACTCACCAGCTCCTGATAGACGTTGGCGTCACTTTGATTGTCAAATGTGATGGAGCCGTCAGGGTTGACCTTACCCCTAGCCCTCGCCCAGTTGCAAGCTCTTCGTTCAGGGATGTCGGCGAATGGGGCAGGGACATTCGCTGCTGCAGCGGCTGCATCCTCTTGGGCCCATATTTGCTCCTTGCCGATGTACCCAGCCGTGCCCAGTCGATGCGGGTGCTCATTCTGCTTTTGCAGTAGGCGATGTGCCTCGCTTGACTGCCTAAAATCTTCGCTGTTCTTCATCTCGCAAAATTGCTCCCACACCGTCTCCGTTATTTGAGGGTACTCATTGAACGGAGTACGATTGCCGGGTGGGATGACATACTCCGTGAAGAGTTTCCACTTCCAATTCTTCCATGCTTTGCCCATCTTATGGAATGCCTTCCGCTTAAGCCTTTCCTTTGCTTCATCCGGAAATGTAGACCATTTCTCCATAGCCGTCCAAGCTCGCTCCATCTCAGCTTCTGGAACCCTTCCGATATTTTTGTGGAGGATGCCGAAATTCTCACGTGCTGCCTGCCCGCAGCAGTTAGACCATCTTCCTATGACAGTCCTCGGCGCCGTGGGCCTACCACTTGCGTCAACCTCTCTTATAACCTGCACTGTGGTCGGCCATCTATTTTGTGTCCGGGGATTTCTACTTGACCTAGATGCACTTGTCCCGGCCGAAGGCGACGGTTGTTGTTCTTGAGGCACTTCTGCAGCTAAGACAGAAGGAGCATTTGCTAAGGGGTGGTAGGTACAAATTTTGTTGTCATCTATTAAAAAGGTATCCTATAAATTACCACGAGGTTCGGGTTCTTCGGCTGCCGTCGTCGACGGATGACCTGCGGAAACCGTGGCTGGGTCTGCTTCTACCTGTATCCTAGCAGGCGTCGTTGAGGACGGGGATGCGCCGGGCGTTGTCATCGACTAAATAATTTGAATACGCTTATAAATTTCCTATCATTTCACTAATTTCACTAATTTCAATACACTTTGCACTATTATATATATGAGGGATGTGAAATATATATGCGAACTACATGTATGCAGGTGACAGACATACTATATATATACAACCACTGTCACATTGATGCCATATTACACCATCATCAATATTCAAATTAAGCATGGAAGAACTCTAGTAAAAAACTTTTTTGCAACACAGACTTCAAAAGCATGCATTTTGGTACCAATTTACTTAAACCCTAAATGAACATACATGCAAGAACCCTATATAAATCTGAACAAGTTCTATATAAACCATTTGAACAACCATCAAATACGTGAGTACCTAATCCAATCTCAAAAACTACCACATCACAGATTTGAGCCAAATTATAAATATACAATAACCCTAGAAAAAAATGGATGAAAGGGGAAGACGAGTTCTCACTGTGTAGCAAAGGGGAAGAGGGTGGTGTAGCTTGGCGAGGAGGAGGGGGATACCCTCACGACGTCGAGCTGATGGGGGGGAGGGCTTCTTCTCCGGGCAGCACAGAGGAGGAGGTCGGCGGCGGTGGAGGAGGGCGAGGGCGGTGAAGGGCTTCTTCGGCGGCGGCGGTGGAGGACGAGTTCGGCGGCGGTGGAAGAGGTCGGCAGCGGTGGAGGAGGGCGAGGGCAGTGGACGACGAGTTTGGTGGCGGCGGCGGCGGTGGAGGACGAGTTCAGCGGCGATGGAGGTGGTCGGCAGCGGTGGAGGAGGGCGAGGGCAGTGGAGGACGAGTTCAGTGGCGGCGGTGGAGGACGTGTAATGTGGTGTGTAAAGTGGATATGGATCTAAAAAAGGCACCAATGTTACCCTAGTTAATGATACCTGTGACGGCCCCCAACTAAATCTAAGTTAGAGCCCGTCATTGATGAGGTTGACTGGATTTGACCTTTTGACTCCAGTATTTCTTCACCATATTTTACTTACCTCATTATTTTATTTTACTTAATTATTTTATTTCACTTATAGTAGTTATTGTGCTTAATATTTTATTTGACTTACATGAACTATTTCGTAAGAAATACACTAATGATCATTGCAAACATATTAGAGTCATACATATACTAGACAAAATGGACATAAATTACAAAAATAATCCTTCCTCGTGGTCGATGCGTGCATGTTGAACCTCATCTTCTTCTTCCTCCAATTCTATAGGTATTTCCTGACCTATGCCGTGCACATGCTGGTTGTAATCATTTTCGTCTGAAATGTTGTCCAATCCAACAATTCTCCTTTTCCCTTCACGAACTACATGCAGTTTCTTGTTACACGGGTCAATTATGTAGAATACTTGAACAACTTGTTTGGCGAGAACGAACGGTTCATCCTTGTACGCGTTGTTAGCTAGATTGACAATGGTGAAACCTTCATTATCAACTTTTACATTACGAAGATCGACCCATCGACAACGAAACAACGGCACTTTGAACTTCAAGTAATCCAGCTCCAATATTTGCTCAACTCTGCCATAGTACTGATCACGCCGACCACCGTCGCTAGCGGCCTCAATGCGTAACCCACTGTTCTGAACTGTGCATTTGCTGTCTTGCTTGATCGTGTGAAAGGTGTACCCATTTATGTCATATCCTTGCCAGGTGGTAGCACTCCATTCAGGACCCTGTGACAACCACTTCAGTGTTTCATTTGACAAGTTCGGCATGTTGGCAAGTCAGTTCTTGAACCACTCGTTGAAAGAAGACATGTGCTTTTTTCTGACCCAACTCTCTAATCGCCTTGGGTTGTCCTGTCGGAGAAATCGTAGGTGTTCATCAAAGTACGGCACTACCTCAGTCATATGCTGGAGTACCGTGAAATGAGCTTTATCATACACCTTACGATCCATCCTTACAATTTTCCTTTCAACAGTGCCCACACTATCAAGCCTTCCTTCGTGATGAGATCGTGGTAATCCAACTGAAGAGGTTTCTGACATATAGTCAACACAAAACTCGATGACCTCTTCGGTAGTGTAACTCTCAATGATGCTCCCCTCGGGGTGGGATCAGTTCCGTACGAAACCCTTCAGGATCCCCATGTACCTTTCGCAAGGATACATCTGCGTCATGAAAGCAGGACCACAGCACTTTGTTTGTCTAACAAGGTGCACGGGAAGATGTTCCATTATATCAAAGAAAGTAGGAGGAAAGTACATCTCAAGATGACATATGGTTCTCACAATTTCTGCCTGTAGTTCATCTAGTCCCTCGGGATCAATGATCTTCTGGCCGATTGCATGGAAGAAGGAGCACAATCGCATTATCGTGTGTCGCACCTTAGGAGGCAAAATATTCCTTATTGCAACGGGCAACAGCTGTGTGATAAGGACGTGGCAATCATGCGACTTCATCCCTATCAATTTAAGGACTTCCACTGAAACGAACTTACTAATTCTTGATGAGTACCCAGATGGAACCTTTATACCACTCAGACATGTTAGCAAATCCATCTTCTCATCTTTCGAGAGAGTGTAGCAAGCTGGAGGAAGGTACACACTGCCCGACTCCGTGGTTATGGGATGTAGCTCTGAACGAACACCCATGTCTTCCAGATCTCGCCGAGCGTTGAGACCATCCTTTGTACTACCAGGGTTAAGCAGTAATCCCATTAAACTCTCGCATACATTCTTCTCAATATGCATCAAATCTATGCAGTGACGAACCTCAAGATCCTTCCAGTATGGTAGTCTCCAAAATATTGACTTCTTCTTCCACATGCTTTTCTCTTTTGTCTTTTCATCTTTCCTCATTTTTCCAAACTCGTTGGTTATTCCCATCACTAAGTTGTGCACCTCTGTCCCTGTTAGCTCTGTCGAGGGGCTAGCTGTATTTTTGTGTCCATTGAAATTCTTTGTCATATTCCTATAAGGGTGATACCTTGGGAGAAATCTCCTGTGACCCATGTAGACCATCTTGCGTGAATGCTTCAACCATTTGCTCCTTGTTTCCTCCATACACTTCGAACATGCCCATCTCCCTTTGACAGTTTGGCCAGAAAGGTTGCCAAGAACCGGATAATCGTTGATGGTACAAAACAACATCGCACGGAGGTTGAAATACTCTCGTGCATATGCATCCCATGTTCGTGTGCCCTCATTCCACAGCCTCTCAAAGTCATCGATTATCGGTTCAAGAAACACATCGATATCATTGCCAGGTTGTCTCGGTCCTTGAATTAGCATGGCAAGCATAATGTACTTTCTTTTGAAGCACAACCAGGGAGGAAGGTTATAGTTCACAAGAAGAACTGGCCATGTACTATGACGACTGCTCAAATCACCAAATGGATTAATGCCGTCCGTACACATGGCAAAACGCATGTTTCTTGGGTCATTTGAGAATTCGCGGTAAATCCTATCGATTGTTCGCCACTGTACTGAATCTGCTGGGTGCCTAAGCTTACTATCGACTTTCCGTTCTTCGGCATGCCAACGCACTAGCTTAGCTTGTTCTGCATTCGCAAAAATTTTTTTCATGCGTTCCACAATTGGGAGATACCACACCACCTTTGCGGGGTCTCCCCTCTTTGACTTACTTCCTTCACCTTCACTTATTATTCGTTTGTATCTAGAAGCCCCACAGACAGGGCAAACATCCAAGTCAGCGTATTGCTTGTAATACAAAATGCAGTCGTTTCGACAAGCATGAATTCTTCTCACCTCCAGGCCCAATGGACATAAGACTTGCTTTGCTTCATATGTCGTATGCGGTAATTTGTTCCCCTCTGGCAACAGGTCCTTTAACAGCTCAAGAAGTTCTGTAAAACTCTTGTCGGACCAACCATTACTTGCCTTAAGCTTCATGAGTTCCAACACGCATGACAATTTGCTGTGCTTCGACTTACATCCATCGTACAAAGGTATATGACATTCTTCCACCAACTTACTAAACTTCGCAAAATCTCTGTCGTTGTCATCTGCGTCTTCAACGTCATGCAACATTTCAGACAAACTTTGAGTATCCAAATCTATGGTCTCTCCGCCTAACGGAGAAGGTACAAACATGCCTTCTCGAGTTGCAACGGCGTTCACTACATCCTGATCCGGGTCTTCTTCAACTGCGACATCAGGTGCCTCTTGCTCTCCATGCTTGCTCTAACATGTATATTTCTCCATGAAACCTCTCCTTATCAAATGAGAATGCACATCTGAACTATCATGGAATATCTGTTCATTCTTACAGTTGTTACATGGACACAATATGTGCATGGCCATCCTGCTTTTTCTGTCATTGTCCGCAAATGTGACAAATTCAGTGACCCCCTCCCTATACTCTTTAGACGAACGATGAACATGGTACATCCAACTACGATTCATCTGCAATCAACGACATAGGAAAAAAACTATATGATGATCAATTGGGAATGAAAGAAGAATAATGTATTTTTTTACCTTTAATTTCAGCACAAATTCGCCCCCCTTACCCTCCCAACCGAATTGTGAACAGTGCACTGGTCGGAATGGAAAGCAGTTGGCAGTTAGGTGGTATTTATGAAGATCCAACTCACCTCAAACGGGTTAAATAAATACAGATGTTGGCCAATTACCTTTGACGGGTTTTAACTCTCTGGCCGTCACAGGTGGGATGATACCTGTGACGGCCAGGTAGTTAGAAGCCGTCACTGGTATTTCAGTGACGGCTTACGGTTCCAAGCCGTCACAGGTGAGGTCATACCTGTGACGGGCTGCAGTCGGATGTCTCACCAATGACGGCAAACATACGGACCCATCAAAGGTGACGGTCATCTGTGACCAATCCATAGGCCCGTCACTGGTATGCCGTCACAGATGTAGGGTTCTGGTGTAGTGACCATTAGTATACCAGATTTATATACATTAAAGAATAATTGTTCTGCTATAAGCCTATGGCACTATTATATATGTGACTATACATCTATACTATGTCACCTAGATTATCATTTGAATCTGTTGAAATGTCTGGAATGTCAATATGGGCCACACTGCCAGTCTCCATGCCTGTGATGTGAATACAACGAAGTTTCGGTATACTTCAGATGAAAAATTCATATCCGAGTTGAAACCTTAAAGAAATGCTTATGATTTATAAAGAGGATTTGTGATCTGCAGCTGTGCTTGTGAGCTAGAGATAAGGCTCAACTTCCCTCTTGAAACGTGACCCAGGCACTTCGATAATTAACATTCAGATTGTGATACTGTATAGCCGCTATAAAAATGTTAGTATGTTCAAGGCAACCTGACTATGTTCAGTCTCCAGATCGGTCTTCAGTCTTCAAATTACTCTGCAAGGGTTTGAATGCCGCGAGAAGAATGGCAACCTTGTTCGCCAGGAACCCTGCAGTGCCAACAAAGAGCTCGACTGGCGTCAGTTCGAGCTTGTCACCACCTGCGCCATACTTCAATGCCACAGCTCCGGCGACCATTAATAATGACAATATTAACCATGGCCTCCTTATGCCACTGAAACCTTTAACAGAGGGCTGGGCACTACCAGCTTCTGATGGTGAACTAAGCGCCGGCAACCCGTCTACGGATTTTTGGAGCAGCAACAAATAGAGAAATCCTCCAATGCCTCCAACAAGGAACGAGAGGGCGGCACTGTCATTTGAAGCCAAGGTGAAGGCAGAGAAACCTGTTATCACAATAGCAAGATCGTAGAGCAGTAGCGACTGCTTGAGGTCAGCATACTCTTTCAAGCCATCTTCTTTCATTTCAAGGATGCTTGAAGTTGTGCTTGCTGAGGATAACAGCCCCTCTTGGAGATCAGAAAGGCTAATGCCTGAGAGATCAGTGACAGCCACAGGCCTTGCTTCCACAACTGAAACTCCATCTTCTCCAAGCAGCATGTTGATTTTCTCAAATGTGTACTGCAAACCATTGAACTTGAGTTCAGTTGTTGCCTCCAGGTCTGCAGGTGTATTCAATGGTCCATGGATAACTTTCAAGCTTAAATTATCTATTCTCCATGAGCCTGACTTTCAAGAATAAAATAATAGAGGTGAAAAGTTCTCATCAGGTGAGCGTATTTCAGTTAATTTATACACATGAAACATCAGTACAGGAACTGGGTGCAAAGTTTACCTGACTCAAGACCGACCCAGATTTCTCTGATTCTTTGCAGTTTAGAACCTTTAAAGGTGACAACATCAACTGAACCGCTTTGGAATGGAAGCAATTTCTCTGCCTTTCTGCCTTGTGTAGAATGATCCCAATAGATTGCCGGTACTCTTTGTAACAAGGAATCACCACTGGCATCAATTATACATATTAAGATGGCAGCATTCTTATCTAGCAAAGATGAGCTAAATTCTCTGCTCGTGCTAAGTTCTAGCATATAGAATGCATCAGATTCTTCCGATCTGACTGTTGGAATGATCTCTTCAGGTACATTGTTGGGAAATATACGTAGTTCATCTGTTTGCAGAAGGCGTGAAGGCTTCACAGAGGCAACAGGATCTGCACAATTGAATTAATAGCAGTAGTCACATGGTCTGAAAAGTAAATCTAGATTGCATCACAGCTACCATAATAATTGTTACTGAAGATTACATAATGTGAACTCATGAAAAAAAGGGAATGTTGCTTTCATAACCCATTCCAGTAGAACACATGGGGCATTTTTAAATAATAGGGCCTAAGGAATGTGTTTCCTGCAAATTCTCATTCAGGGATTAGCAAAACAAGAACAAATGACCACAACGTCTCATAAGTGTATGAACAGATAAAAGGTAACTTCCAGTTTTAGATTATTTTTCTTTATAAATACACAAGAAATTTATCAATGTGCACATGCCTACCTTGTAATGCAGAACTTTTAGACAAAGCGATCACCCGCTGACATCTGTTTTGCTTCCTGAGTTTCCTTCCAGTTATGGGGATATGATAACACATTCTGGGACTGCCATTCTGAGACAACCATCCTGACGAGAATCGGGAATGGGCAGTACCGATGCCAATGTGGCTATCACAGAGGATTACCATTTTCTGTAATACGGACGGCGATGGACAGCAAGTTTTAAACATACCGTAAAAAAATTCATGAATTTGGGCACAAAATTGAAACATTAAAAAGAAGTTAATTCGAAGAAGCAAATAAGAGTACAGTACGATGTTACAACCATACTGAAAATCTTTTTCGTTACTGAATTTGAGGACAGAACATATGAGATTGCAATTGGATGAACTATTAGAAAACAAATGATAGAAATGAAAGGAAGGTCCTAAGACAAACAGGCAGACAAATTTTCTAATAGTACAGATCTACAACAATACAAAAAAGGGAGAAAAAAGGTAGAGAGAGAAGGATCCACATGTCAAGGAAAATCATAAAAAAGAAGTCATTTTTTTCTCCTCTGCTACAGTTTGTTCAAGAAAGTCACACGGCACCATCTCTCAAGGCAAGGAACTGTACTTGAGAAAGAGGAACGAATACCTTGAGCCGGTTTCCGACGGAGATGGAGGCGGCGCGGCGCGCTTCGACCCTCCGAAACTAGGTCGCCGGCCGGCGGGCCGTGCGCGGGAGGAGCCGCCCCGCGGATAGGGAGACGGAGAGGGGAGAGAGCAGAAAAAAGGTGGGGTCTTTACGCGCGCTCACCGGCGACGGCGAGCCCCCTGCGCGCGGATTTGAGGTCGGAGACGGCGCTGCGGCGCTGCTGCCGTGCGGGGGAAGGGGATTGTTGCGTGGAGGAAGACGGCGACGGCGACATCGACGCCTCGTCGGCGAGAAGAGACGTGTGCGGTGGGGAAGATGGGCCCAATGACATGTGGGCCCCGCTGTCCGTTCGGCTAGATAGAGTATGATACGTGGGTCCAGTAAAAAAATTAATTGTCATATCTAAAATTAACGAATAGTCAAATATTTCGGAAGTACTTGAGTGTTTTTTTTTCAGCGTTTTTATCTCCTTCCTTTCAGATTTTTATCACAGATATTTGTTCCACACTTATAAAAAGTATAATTTGTCAATATATTTTTTCTACTGATAAAGTTTATTTTTCGAAATATTTGTTCATCATGTTTTCAAGTAAATAATCTGTCTTAATAATCAATCTATTTCCTACTACTTATATCCACATTTTGAAGAAAAATCAATTAAAAAAATTTAAAGCTCTATTTATTAGTTTTGTATTGAGATAAGTTTATGAAATCCAATAATCATGATATCATGTCAGGGTCGTTCGGACATATTACTTTCTTACAAATTATGTATTTTAGAAATTATTAGTAGTTAAATATTTTTTTCTAATTATGAATATTTATGAGGAGGGAGTAAAAGATCAATTTGCAGCAAGTTTAATTAATACAGAAAAATGATAGACGGATTTTTTTTAAAAGGACAAAAAAAGAGAGAGTTTTGTTTACTTTTGCAGCAATCAATCTCTTCCTCTATCTGCATGGAATGGATCCTTAAGATCCCACATCCGCAACTTCATCTCTTAATATAATACTATTAACGTGTGCATGTGCATTGTAACAGATCAGACTCATGTGAGTAGAAATAGGATATCAGTGTGATTGAGAGAAAAAACATTGGATCCATTGGTTACCTACTTACATACACATGTGAGCGCAGTGGGAGAGGACGGAAGATACGCTTTTAAGTTAGTTGAGATTAACATGAAAATATGTTAAATGTGTATAAAAAAGTTGAAAAGATTAAGATGGGCAATACAACAACATGTACCTCTCAGAAAAAAATCATGTCAAAATTCAATATATTCATGGAGGAAAAAAAGCTCAGGCTAAAAACGGTGCACAAATTATGCACATTAGTTATTGAAATAATGCTTTGTTTTTTATATATCTATGCATACATTTTGTTTTAAAGTGAGACTTTTATGCATTATCATGTTGCATGTCACAATTCCTTTTATTTTTTTTTTGTACATTTGAATGTTCAAAGCCTTCTTATGGGCGTGCAAAGTTTATATTACACTAGAAAAATGCCTGTGCATTGTAACAGGTGAAAACAATTTTCACGATTGATAAAAACTCTACCAATTTAAACGACAAACCAAAAAAAGACAAACAAAACAATGGCAAAATTAAGTCAGAAATCATATATAGCATTGAGTCCGGTTATGCTCGCTTCATGCGTCATCACATGAAGAATCCTTCATGTACATCTTTCCATAGCCTCACAAATCAATCGAGTGGCTATTCCATAAGTTGACGTATGTGTATTTTGCTATAACTTATCGACTAAAGATTGAAATTTTGATTATTTAATTAATGAAATTTTTTTACTGTAGATGAAAAATATTTGCAAAGTAATAAACTTGCCGTATACACACCTTAAACAATTATAATTTCAGGAGAGAAATTTGGAAGAAAAAAAGGAGGAAAAAGAGAAAAGAGAAGAGATTGGAAGGATCGGGAGAGGACCAGGATGATCGGGAGAAAAGAAAAGAAGAAAAAGAAAACGTAAAAAAGGAAAGAAAAAAGACATGATCGAGGGAGGGGCGCATGCCGCGCCGAGTGGAGGCGCACGGGACGGGGCGGCGGGATGGTGTGGGTCGGTTGGGTTGGGCTAGGAGGGGGTATATAAAAGTTATTCTAGACTCTCATCGAATTAGATATGAATGACTTATAACCAACTCAAACACGAATGACGTACCAAAATTTTGACGAAAACATCTTCAATTTTTATAATAGTAAAGATAGAGATTTAGAGCATTTGGATGGTAGACAGTATCTGTGATGTCTATGTCATTTAATCTCTAGACACTATATCATATGAACTATTTATCAAAAGTTTGAATTACCCCTTGGACTCAAAAATCAAATATATTGCATCCTCGACTATTCAAACCGAACAAATAACCCTCCTCCCCCGCCCTGACTTAATCCGAAGTGATTTTGGTCCTACATGCCAATCCAGTCAACCATTCTTTTTTAAAAAAAAAATTGGTGAGGCGGCCACCTGTCATATTCTCTTTCCTCTTTATCTCTTTTCCCTCTCACCTCTCTCTATCCCTATCTTCCCCAATCACCAGGTTCATCCCCAAAGTCATGCCATCACATGTCTTCTTCCGTGGGACGCCCGTCGAGGGGCCTCGGTCGTTGCCGCGTCCTGTGAAAGTCGCGCAGGGGTATGTGGGTTGGAATAGAGGGGATAGGAGGGGTAGTCACCATTGAAGACATCATGCCGCTACCATCTCCAGTGATGCCCAAGGCCACTAAGAAGGACCACGCCTGCCTCAACAACCCCTTCTCAAGAGCCGTGCTGTCATGCTCCCTCCGGCAATGCGATGTCGCGCCACCCCTTTCAAGCTCTGGCGGAGGCAGCCAACAGTGTCGCCCCAAATCTACGTAGCGACGGCCGCCGCACTCGGTGCCATGAAGATCCGTAGCGAAGAGGCAGACCCTGGTGGCGATGCTAGCGGTGGTATGAGCGGAAACCCTAGGGAGATGCACCAGTGGTGGTCTGAGCTAAAGCTCACGGGGGATGCGTCTACATAGAGTGGCTATGTTGCTGACAACATTAGTGGTAGCGGTGGGCAGAAATAAACCTGCCACCAAACACCGAACCAAACCAAATTGTCGGTTTTTGTGGTTTTCGGTTGGTGGATCGGTTTTTATTTTGATGTAGATCGGTGTTCGATGTGTAGATCGGTTTTGTTCGCTGTGAACCAACTTCACCGAAGAGACTAAACTTCTCGTGCATAGGAGAGAGGCAAGCCATGGGCGCCTCGTCTTGCACGGGCCTGCATGTGTGGTTCCTGCTCTTGCTCTGTGGGCCCACTAGCTTTTGTTGGTTGTGCGCTATGCATGGATGCATGGGCCTCACGTCTGGGGTCAGGGGATGAATGCCTGGATGAGAGAAATCGGGCGATGAGCAGCTGGAAAACAACTTCTTCGGTAAAACTGAATCTCGACAAAACCGAACCGTCTTTCTTTGTTTTTTTATTTTTGGTTTTTATTTTTTCTAGTGCATGTCCCAGTTCCCAGTATGTGAAAACCGACCTTAATAGAATCCAAAAAACAAATTGATAAAACTGGAGAAACCGAACGCCCACCCCTAGCTGGTGGAGCTCAACCTCCTCGGCGCCCATGCCTCCTCTGCTCGTCTTCCACCACCGATGTGCAATCAGAGTCCTCATGGAAGAGGAGAGAAGACAGGATCTGTGTGCCCTCCATGAGCTCACCTCTCTGCCGGCCTCTAACGATCTTCTTGCTGTTGGTGTGGACCGAGGGGGTACGAGTGGTTCCGATGCCAGCTGCCACCACCATCACTGTTGTCTCCGCCGCCTTTCTCTGCTGCCAGCTCGCTGCCTCCTCGCTCCATGATCCTTGTTGGGGATGCCAGGATGGAGACTCAAAGATAGGGAAAGGATGAGGGAAGAAAAGAGAAGAGGGTGACAAGTTCAAACACCCATTATTTTATTAAATATTGCTGATGGTATTGTTGAATGTATTTTTTATTATTTGTTTGCCACGTTGCAATGCCATGTCAGCTAGCCTAGGCCAAAAATTTATTTGTTGATTTTGTGGTTTTATAGTTGAGGGGAGCAATTCGGTCTACCACGATAGTTTAGTGGTAATTCAGACTTTTTTCGAGCAATAGTACGTACAGTTTCTTCAAGAAGGACCAAATATATATTTTTTTCATCCCTCTCTTCTCATCTCATGAGTTAATTTGCCTTTAGTTTGGTGTCCTCCTTTTCCAAAGTATAAGCATTCCTGACTATGTCCATTCCAATATCTTGAAAACCCCAAAGATGTTTGCTACTCACTCTGGGTCTGGGCCTAAGTGTAGTTTTAGCCTAAAATTTTGTCTCTAAACTAGATGGATACCCCGCGCGTTGCTGCGGAATTACAGAGGATTTGTTGAGAAAAAAAGTAAGACTTTTGATATTTGTGATTTAAAGAAATATATTCAATTACATATCTTATATAGCATGGAGCCATGGACCATGCAAGTAGCCCAAAAATAGAGCTGATATATTTATATATAAGTATCTTGTAATCTTGTCATGCACACTACAGAAAATATGGACAAATATTGCGACATAAACCATCCAATTTGCTGAAGAACAAAATTGTATATCACAGATAAAAATTGCCAAACTGTACGGATCAAATATAGGTAACATAGAATAAAAATACTGGTCGTGTGATCATCACTTAAATGAATAATAAAGAATGTTTCTGTTTTGATATGTGGGAACAACAATAAACATTACCACAAGTAGATGAAAAAATAAATAAATTAATAGACTAACAGCAATATGCAAAATGGATGCAATATGAAATAAACTATTTTGCTCGACACTCACATAAGATGAGAAAGGCAAGCTGAATTAAAGAACGAAAAAGTAAATAGGATTTATAAGCTGATAATAAAATTTGGTCGATTCATAAATAAAGGTATTCTCAGAATAAACTAATGGATAACTAGAATTCTTTGATTGACCCCACGTGAGGTAGCTAAGCATTTATTCATCAGCTAGAAGCATGTTGTCATATCAAATATTTTAATTCTTCATTCCTCTTTCCCCTGCATATTCAGGTAAAAAAACATCACATATAATATTAAATTCATAATTCCATCCATGATCTAAAAAAAATCAAAATATTCCATAGCCTACGTTTTAACTTAGGAAAAGAACACACCAAGAACCATGCGAGTAATTAATCTGAAGTTCTGAACTTTATTGATCCCAAAGACTTAACTAAAACAAATAGAAAAACTTTGCACTGTAGTAGAAATTGGACAGTAGCAACTAAACGAATTATTGTGCTGTGAATCCAAAAGGAAAAAAAATAATTGGCCATCTGTTGGTGGTATACTGATATGCAGTGGCACAAGGCAATTGATGAAGTGTCTATCTACTCATGGCTAATTGAGATCCGTATCAAGCAGTTGCAATCAGGGTCCCCTTATCGTTTTTGGGATGGTTACCGCACCCCTGCGGTACGGCAGTTAACGCGGTAACTGCCAAAAACCGCACAAAATTCGATTTTGAAAATTTGAATTAAAAAAACGGGGTACCGCGGTTACCGCGGTATTTGCGCAGTAACCACGAGATGTCTGGCCGAAAGAAGAACAAAATGAAGAAAATAAAAAAAATTGAAGAAACGCTTAAATGTGTGTAGAATTTGGGGATAATAACAAAACTATGTAGGATACTTGAGAACCTAACTTGTGGGTATACAACACAAAAATTCAACTTGACCTTTTCTATATTATGGACTTGAAATCAATTCAACAATTCATAACATAATAATTCAACAACAACAATCAACAATATCAATATGTCATGATGTCCACATGTTCACATGTCAAGATGTCAAGATGTCCACATGTAAGTGAATAAATAGAGTCCACAACATAGAGTTCACAATAGAGTCCACAATATAATGTCCATGATTACAAATATGATAGTTCATATGACAAGCAACATCAATATAGAAGTTCTAGTTTCAATCAAAGGAAATAAACAAGGACATACTAACATAGAGCATAACTATGCGTTCCACTGATTATATGCCATGTTGTACTCCTTTGTGGACATGAGCATCAAGCCATGTGAGTGTAGCAATCCCACCTTGTATTCCTCCCAACTTTGACCTGTCCATGATGCTATTGTTTGCCACTGAGCATACAATTGAGCATACCACTGGGGCTCTTGCCACTTATACACCCATATAGAAGGGGGATAATCAGAAGGTTGGGGACGATTGTACGCATACGTTGGATAGCCACTTTCAATGCTAGAGGCACTGAATGAGCTGTAGCTATCCTATGGTATGTCAAGATGTTGTTGCTGTTGTTGGCCTCTCGGAGTAATGGTAGTTCGTTGAGAGCTTGGAGCATCGTGATCCTGGTCCTAAGTAGCGTGAGTGAAGTCGGCCTCACCTACAAATGAAATAGTAGGAAGAAAATTAATCAGTAGTGTAATGCATGGTAATAGTTGAAATGGTAATTGAAGTACATCGCACCAGTGAATTGAAATGGGCTGTGGTGATATGACTGTGGGGTGTGACCCCTAGGAGGCACATCAATGGTGCCTTGGCCTCTTTGACTACCGTCGTCTTCGTCGTCTGTATCAGTTCTTGAGCTATTATCATTAGACTCTTGGTAGTCTGGGCTTTCTTGAGTCTCTTCATCGCTATCAACATTCCTCGACCGTGGACCTTTGCCCTTAACTTTTCTGGATGGAGGTGCTTTTGGTGGCTGTCGAGTCTTACTTTTTCCAATATGAGTGCCACCTATATTCGTATCAGCTGACTGTGCAATAGTAGAAGCTCTCATGGTCCTGCGTAGGTCAGTCAAGTCCACTAGGTTAGCTACAAGTGGACTAGGCACGGGGGCGTCATTCTCAGTTGAGTCTTCATCTAGTTCTGGGCAAGCATTGGACCGAGCATTGTCCATCCATTCTTTAATCTGATTGTTAGTTTTGTAGAATGATAGGCCCGCTAGTCTTTGAAGGGGATCGTCGTCCTCCTTTCTAAGTTGGGCATTTACTTGCTGAATTCGAAGGCGAAGGTTGTAGTTCACATAAACTAGCTTGTTGAGCTTCTTGTGGGTAAGTTTATTACGGACCTTGGTATGTATGACTGCGAATGTGCTCTAATTCCGTTCACATCCACTTGAAGAGCAGCACTGACCAACCAAACGCAATACAAGCTTCTTCAAATTCGGCGTGTCTGAGGCGAACATAGACCACCATTGTGCTACAAATGCCAAGTAACATGTCAATTTACAATTCTGAATACGTCAAAATCAATAGGAGATATGATAGTTTCATGATTACAAACATACCAGGGAAAGCTTTCCCATCGATGGCCATCTTTCTTGCAAGCGCCCTCCCAAATTCGCCAGTCTTACAGCGATACATCTCAACCTCCAGCAAAGCGGCGGCAGCCGTGTCGATGTCCATCATCCACTCGAAGGACTGACGGAGGTCTTGGAACACGGAGGCACTTGGAGAGTACGCATAGTGCGTCCTAAAGTTTAATGCCGCAGCTACAAAACATGGAACAAGTTTGATAAGAGTCATATAATACGATATGTTCAATATGTTGTGACGGCTACTTACTGGCATTGATGAGAGTTTCATTGGTGAGGTCGTGCATCCTTTTGTTAACAATTTCCATGTATGCTTCAAACTTATCCCTTTGACTCGCAAAAAGACTGTCGTACTCCATTTTCAACAACTGATATCTCAGAAGAACCTCACTCAAATTGGGGTTCTTGTCCTCATCAGCAAACCGAAGGAAGGAGTACATCGCTTGGATTGAATTCACTACTGCCTCTAAGTTCTCCCACCAACTCATGCTAGATAGGCAGGCATGTGCATACCTACCTTCCATTGTGCCATTTAATTTGCTTTGTATGAAGCCAAGGGAAGCCATCCACTGCATGAACTGATCTCTCTTCCTAAGGAAACTCTGAAGGAACATTTAGTTTGTGCCGAACCACGTAGCATTCCACTTAACCAGTTCACCACCTATAGCTGAGATCATCATAGCATGCAACTTGGAATGATTGTATAACCATCTGCAAATTTTCCTACCACTCGCAATCACCATTTCGTGGTCTGGCTTTTTTTCAACCTCCTTAAGCATCAAGTTAATTGTGTGCGCCACACAATGTTGCCACACAATTGTTGGATGCTCTTGCCGCAACAGTCTACAAGCCTTCTTGTAGTTAGACCCATTGTCAGTGATAATCTGGACGACATGTTAGGGGCCTAATTTGTGTACCACCTTCCTTATCTTCTGCATTAGTCAATCACAAAATAAAAATAAGTCTTAGACCCTAAACTTGATGATATCATATGAGGCTAATTTGTTGAATGAATGTCGTCACCTTCAGTACGAAGTTAGCATCTTGGCTTTGGCCCGTGGAATCAACGGACTTGTGAAAAAACATGATTCCATTGCAATATATCAAAAAGTTGATGACCGCCATACCCGACGGTCCAGTCCAAGAATCATACATTATAGTAACACCATACTCATCCCAACCACGCTTGAACCTGTCGAATTGCTTCTTCACGTCCTTCTCTGTAGCATCAAGGTACTTGCCATCTATCTCCCTACCAGTTGGAGAAGGTATATTTTCACCTATAATTGACAAATGCCAAGTAATTAGTGTGTAAACTGTTAGAAAAATGTAAATCCGTATTAAATGCATACGTACCCCACTTCTGTGTCTCTCGAACAGCGCTGCCAAAGTATGGATTATCGACATTTCTTGCAGAAATGCACCGCCAATCCTCCTAACTGCGCGCGGGCTGTGCTTAGGAGGTATAGAAGAACCCATCCCACTACTCACCAATGGCCTCCCTAGCTTGCTTCCTCTTTTTTGTGAAGAATCCTGTATCAATGCGTGTCTACACAGGGGACTTGGCAGCTGCTAGATTGTAATCTCTCACAGCAGGTGACTCCCTCTGAGATGTAGCCCTTCGTAACAAACTAGCAATTGGGTTACTTCTACCTTTCTGTGCCTCGGGCTGAGTGGATCCATTGCCACTACCATGCTCATATGTGCCATCTCGATCCTCCACACCCGTCCTAAAATTTTTCTCTTGCCATGAGCCTTGCATGGCTGCTTGCATTTGATTCTCCTCGTCAGCATCACCTGTTAGGTCATAATAGTTGACCCTAGCCGCTTCAACCCTTCTTGACCTCTCACTCTGATGATTATCACCAGCATCTTTTATCCTGTCCAACTCGCGCTTGAAGAATTCACGGACATCTGGAGGCACTAAATTGCAATATGTAACCCCCTTCCGTTTTCCAGCCAAATGAATTTTAAGTTGAGTTGCCCCACCACCGCCCTTTTTCTTATGACAATACTTACAACGCCATCCAAGTGCTATGCTCTCTCTGTGCTCCCACACCGGGTCCCTACTATCTGCCATCTCTACCCTGTATCATATGCGAAAAATATACCATTAGGAATGAAATCACCAAGGCGGCATAGCTACCCTTACGTAATGCAAACCATATGAACTCATTATCAATACAATAAATTTACATCAACCATAATAACTCATCCAACAAATAACATACTCTAATAAACCTTCCTCTCTCAACAAACATCAATCTTGCATATTGTATTTGACCTAAACCCAAATTAAAACTTACGCTAGAACTTGCACAACATTGACAAAAGCATGCACAATGTATTTCACCTAAACCACAAATATATTCACATCATTGTCAAAAATCGTAGACTATCTACCAAATATATTCACATCATTGTCAAATATATACACATCATATCATACAATGTATTTCACCTAAACTGCGCAACCACGGTTTTTTGCATGGTAACCACGGTTTCCTGGGCGGTTACCACACATTACGACAATTGGAAAGCACTATCGGCAACCACGGTAACCGCACACTACCGCGCGATATTCACCTCAAACCACATGGTAATCGGCCCAAATCGTGTGGTAACCGTGCACAAAGAGAAGATTACCTTCGCGCCGCTCGCGTGGATAGTTACCGCATTCTACCGCGCGGTTACCGCCCGCTACCATGCGGTAACGATGCTCACCGGTGTGGTAGCGGCAGATTTGGTGCGGTTCCACCTCTTCTGCCACCGCCGTGCCTTAAGCAGGGAGAAAGAACGCGACCAAAGAGAGAGAGCGATAGAGAGAGATGCAAGGAACAAGGAGATATTTTCTCCACGTCTGGGCCTTAATGGGCCACGTAAACAGTGCAAGATTAGGCCGATTTTAGTTTTTCTTTTTTCTATTTCTTAATTGACTTTCAGTTTTGCCCTCAAATTTGAATTTATATTACTCTTTTTCAAGAAATTTCCTCATCATAATACACTACAAATCAAGCACTACATCCATGATTTTTTTATTATTTTCAAATTTTTGAATTTGCTCAAAATTTGCCAAACCGTACCGCGCGGTACGCATTACCGAAGCCCAGCGGTAAGGCCGGTAACTGCGATGTTACCGGTGATTTTGCGAACCTTGGTTGCAATGCCACAGGAAATATGAACTATTAGTCGTTTGTCGGAAAACTTGTACTGAATTAATCATCCATTTGTATTGTTGTAATGACCTTTGTTTGTGACATACATAGCTAAAGTAAAAAAAAAAACTATCAGTCCACCATTGAGCGGTGGTGACTTTCTAGAATCAAACGACATTATCTGATGAGACAAATCGGTCGATCTATTAAGATGATAACAGCATGTAGGTGAAAAATTAACTATATTGATACAATTTGGTTAAATAACCACCTTAAAAAAACACCAACTTGATGTGAGAATTATCCTCATTTAGTCATTTCGTCGAACATATGACATGAACATTCCAAACTAATTCTGATCAATACCATACCATACAATTGAACCATCACATGATATACTTCAAATCTAGAAAATAATAATAAAATTTAAATGGAATAATGTGTAAACAAAGCACCACATGAATGAGAGAAAGAGGAGGGAGAGAAAGGGGGGAGGGAAGAGTACTGCACATGCGCAGCTTAAATAAGTTAGTAGGAGTAGTGATGACATGGTGGACATGGTGAGTATAAATCCATGATGGTTAGCTTTTCACATGGACCATCAGTTACATGAGTTAAACGAAAGATTATTGTAGTGAAATGACCATTACTTGTGTAACATCCTGAATATTTTGACTTTGGAATACGGAATTAAAAATTCAGAATAACCAAAAATCTTTTTCAAAATACATTCATGCCTGAACTAACTCAATTCGATCTGTCGTTTTTCGTTTACACGTGGGCTAATAGACGAACGTCTGAGGATACGTCGATATTTGATTTTAAATATTATTTATTCAAGGAGCTATGATTTGCATATGCCAATTATTTTCGAAAAACAAAAACCCTTGAGCATATTTACTTTATAAATAAAGCTATATATCTAAATGTATCACCATTTTGGATAAAACCCATTAAGGGATAATTTATTAAAACAAATATTGTTCCACTAAAGAAATAGCTTTGATTATTTTCTATGCACCTTTATATAGAGTGATAAGCTTTAGGAAATTATTTGCAAAATAATGTCTATTGGTAAAATATTTACTAGAAACCTTAATTGCGAAATATAAATTCCTAATAGGCTATTTTCAGGATATGACCTCCTCAGACAAAGTCTAGTCCTCAGGCATAATTTTAGTTTGCTTGTTTATTGTTTATTTGTGTGTCTGGAATCTGTGCCAAAAGATCTCGATTAAATCCTTTTACCGAAAAGGTTGTCCTCTGTACAAATTCTATCTCAAACCCCCTTCAAATTTCCAAATTTCATATCCCAAAGAAAATATTCGAACATCCTATTTCTTTGGGCCACATTTCCCTCTGTTAACCCAACCCATTCCGCAAAACAAGTTCATTTCCACTCCCTCTACCGTGGCTTCCTGCTGGGCTTTTTCTGGAAAAGTCCATGTTGCCTCCCGAGCCCTTTCATTCCTATTGGTTGGTAGTAAAAATAAAGTCTAATTCTCCCCCCATACTATTTTCGGCGACGACGTCGCCGCACGCCGCGCCGCTACGACGAGGCCGCTACGACATCACCGGCTGTCGCCTTCCGCTCCTGTCTCACCGGCGAGCTTGCCATCCATTCCATAGCATCCGGCCCCACCTCGCACCGCCGCGAGCCATGCAGCAAGCTAGTTGTGCATGCGCGTGCATGCAGGCAAGCCAAGCACGAGCAAGCACCATGCAACTAGCTAGCTATGCGTATGCCTGCATGCAAGCAGCTAGTCGAGCCCAAGCTAGCATGCATGCAACAGCCTATGCAGTATACGCGCCAACCCGCGCGGCCGCTGCAACTGCCCCGTCCCTGTCTTCATGGCCATTTAAGACGAGCTCGTGCGGTGAAGCCTATATAAGGGCAACCATAGCCAGTATGCAACCCGTCCCTTTCCATCCTCTTTTCTCCTCCTCCTGGCTTTCTTTCTCTTCAGTCACACCCTTCCGCGCACACGCCGCCATCTCTCCGCTTGCTCCGCCGCGGCCGGTTTCGGCTGGGCCTCAGTTGAGCAAGAGGACGGATAGGCCGCCGCGCCGTCATTTGAACCCGAGAACGACTGACTTATCGAACGGCTAATCCCTAACATCTGACCCGCTGACTTCTAACTCACTAACCCGCTGACTTCTAACTCACTAACCCGCTGACTTCTAACTCGCTGACCCCTGACACCTAACTTGCACTAATCCGCTAACATTTATTCCTTAACGCTGTGTGTTCGTTTGTTGCCGAGCGAACACGTGGTGGGCGAGGACGATCCGCGGGTCGACCGGCCCCAGGCAGTACCTCGACGACCGTAGTTCGTGCGAGGACCGTCGGTCGGTACGCCGCTACCCGGCTGCCGCAAGGTGAGCTCCCCTCCTGCCCTTCCTCTTGCTTTCGTTTCCTTACCGCATTTCTCGTCTACCGTCGCACGGTGGCGTCGTGAGACGTGACACCGTAACCATTCCTTGCGCGACCGTCCTTCGCAGCGATCGCCGCATCACAGCCGGCCGTGCATACGCCATATAGCTAGCGGGCCGAACGTGTGCATGCATGCATGCAAGTAGCCCACATGCATGCAACTAGCTAGTCGTGTGTATGCATATGCATGCATGCAAGCAACCCACATGCATGCAACTAGCTAACCGTGTGTATGCATATGCATGCATGCAAGCAACCCACATGCATGCAACTAGCTAACCGTGTGTATGCATATGCATCCATGCAAGCAACCCACATGCATGCAACTAGCTAGCCGTGTGTATGTATATGCATCCGTCGTTCGGTCGAGCCCCCGGCCGACGTTGTCCTGGCAGTACCGCGTCACGCCCGGCCAATGCCGTGGCCCAGTTCAGGCCGAGCTGCCTCAGCCGACCTCCTCGCTGCCGCGGGCGTCGGCCAAGTCACCGCGCCGACCGGAGCCTCCGCGCCCGCGCGTCGGCCTGCGCCCGGCCACCTCCTGGACACGGGCCTCGGCCACGCCATGCCGACGCGCCGCCGCCACACCGTGTCAGGCCCACTAGTGGGCCCCATATTTTATTCTCTCCCCGCGGGCCCCATTGACCGAAGACTTGGAAAAAGTCTATATCGCCTTCCTCTGCTTTGTCGGCCCGAAGCCCATAAAGCCTTCCAAAAAGTCTACATTGCCTTCCTCTCGTGGTCGGCCTAAGCCCACGAAATTCTCTAAAAAGTCTATAAAAGCTCCTCTACTTCATTGGGCCAACCGGCCTTGCAATCTATCCAAAAGTCTACATATATCCCTCTTGTCCCTTGGGCCAAGACCATAAAGTCCTCCACATAAGTCCACAAAACATCCCCTTGTTTTCCTCGGGCCAAGCCCAAGAATGGACCTGAAAAGTCTAAATTGCATCCTCCGGGCCAAAGCCCACCAACAACCTCCCTCCTCACCAAAGTCTAATGCATATCCCTCCACTCACCCAGGCCCTTATCCAAAAGTCTATATAAGGTCCCTACCCGACCTCCTTCATCTCTGGGCTAAAGCCCAAGCCTTCACAAAAGGAAGTCCAACATTCGTCCCTCTCAACATCACAGCCAAGGAATATTCTTGGGAATATTCCTTTCCAATTTAATAAATTCATTTCCGTATTTCAGAAAATCCATTAATCCTCCAAACCCGTGTCTCCCTCATTTTAAGTCAGAGTTGAACGAAACTTTCGTCAAAATCTTTCAAAAATCAAGATCTACGCAATGGCACTGGTTGGGTTATTTTCCTTTTTGGAATTTTTGGCTCTTTTTTTTGTTAGCGAGTAGTTCGTGACGTTATTATTCGACCGGACAGGGTATATCTGCGAGGAGGAAATTGAGCCAATTGTTAACGAACCCTCAAGTGAGCAAGGCAAGTCACTACGCCCCCTTCCTCGAACATGTTGATCCTATTTTTATAAATGTGTTGATTGCAAATAAAATTGCATGCTAATTATAAAACGCGTACCCACATTTGCTTAAAGCCTTACCTTTGATATTGTTTATCCTTATGTATTTACACACCTTTGTTACCTGAGTATATTACTTTACGCGTGATTATTTACTCACTGCTTAGCCCTGCTTACATAGACGTTATACACTCCATATGTGGGATATGTGGATGTGGTTACACTGATCACTCGATGGGAGTGATTGATAGAGATCGGGTGGAGACATAAGCGCCACCCACAGCATGAAAACCTTTGTGAAAACCCAAAAACTTAATTAAACAAAAGTGATTTCGACTGGGGCGGCACGGATAGAATATGGGTGGTTCTGGGAACGGTAAGCCGCCGACCCTGGTCAGTTAAGGACCGAGTCAAGAAGCTAAGCAGGAAACGAACCGAGTACGACCACACTTCTTGAGTGGGGTTAGACCCGGTGGACTAGGTTATTCTCGTGGGGTGGCACCCCAGACATGGTAGGTTCTGGATATCGGTATGGAAATGTGGAAGTGTGTGGTTTAATGACGTCAAGCTTTATATATGTATGATGTAACCTTCAATCTCGGGAGCGCCAGGACTCCCCTCACAACCGGCTCGAGGTAGGAATGTGGCGCCGGGGGTGCAATGGGGATTCATAGTCCTTGGAGCGGGTGCCGCCATGCGAGGGTAACTGAAAAACCGGGCCGTGACAAGTCTCATGTGTTGGGTGAGTCACGGAGTGTGGGATTAAAAGCGTACATCCACTGCAGTGTGAGTAAATTAAACTATTCGAATAGCCGTGCTCGCGGTTAATGAGCGCCGGGACTTGTATTACTCTTGACTAGCCTCGTCAATTTGTAATATTGCTTAAAATATGATGGGTGTGGAAGGTGTGACCTTGCCTGATATGCAAAAAGGTCATAGTGGTTAAAATTGTGGAAATTGGATGCGAGGGTAAACCGGACCAAGCGAGGCTTGGGGAAGGTGGATGAACCCTCGCAGGTTAATGATAACTTCAACTTAACGTGGTTTTCAGTTAAAACTGTTGTGGGATAGGTTTGTGAAATAATTTGTGAAAACTAGCTTTATGCAAATAAACCAAGCCATCCTTGAACCCCTATGAACATTATATGCATTCTGTAGTGGTGGCTTGCTGAGTACGGTTGGTACTCACTCTTGCTTATTTACATCTTTTAGAAAGGTGTTGGTGTCGACCTGTACATGTGCTATGCTGGCAAGGAGTTACCGAGGACGGTGGAATAGGGACCTAGGTTCACCAGTCGATGCGTGTGGGATAAGATGGACCGCCGCTGCTTCGCTTCCGCTACTTCATTTAGTTGTTTTGGTATTTTGTGTTGCTATCGACCATGCTTGGTCTATTCGGGTTCCATTTGGGCTACCCTTGTATTATTAATATATTGTAAGACCTGTATGACGATGTCAGCTTGAGATATACAACTGTGCCATGTGTGTACCATCTACTGATCCAGGGAATGGTATTGTAATACACATGGGGTTCCCGGTATACAAAACCGGGGGCTCACAGGGTTGGTATCAGAGCAAGACGACTGCAGGACCTAAGGACCCTTGTAACCACCGTTAAAACCTAGGACTGGTTTAGTGCAGCCTATTACCCTCAAGCTATATATTTGCAAAAACTATTTTGATAAAGCCATGGGTTCTTACTACTCCTCTTTCTCGAGTAATTTTGAAAATTCATTTATATCCAACCCCTACTCACCACTCTAATTTCAAATACTCCTATACAGACTATAAGGATTAAGGATGAAGAGATAGCTGGTTTATTAGGACCTCATGAACCACTAACCGATCTGACTAAATACCCTTAGATGTGTGTCGTAGACGTTGTATTGTGCATAAGCCACCTCCTATTGTGAGTTATTGCAGTATGGGGTGGCAACCCATCGTTTTGTGCATTGATTTTCTTGTTGTGTAGTAGCTCTTAAGCAGTTAACTACTCACCCCCCCTCCCTTGTGTGCTCACCAAGTATATGATACACATCACCCGAACAATTAAAACTTCCCATTAAGCAGCCCTTTCTTAGAAAACTCTATTTCTTTCTTCCCGATGGACTTTCTCATGCCTCCCTAATCTTCCAAATACCGGTGTTGTCAGGATGAAGGATGATTACCAACATGAGTACAATTAGGATCGACAAGTGTTAAGTTAAGACCCCACCCGGTACAGCCACAGTAAGCCGACCACAACAAAACCACTTGGGAATTCGGCAACCTACGAAGATAGGAGTGCGACCTCAGCCGAAAGCTTCGACCACAAGGACGGCGACCCAAACAGTACCGACCAAGGACTCCGGAAGACCCGGGAATCGCCATATTTCAACAGTACCCACAGGAACACAACAGGAGCCTCGATTGACAGGATCCACAATAGCATACTGCTCGTCGCCAATAATTGGAACAGGCCACACCGGGACACACGAGCACTGGAGTTGTTGACCCCATCACAGTAGCCAGTGGTCGATGCCTATAAAGGGAGCCCCAGGCTACCCCAGGGAAATGCATCACTCCTCTCCCTTCTTTTGAACCAAGCTAGCCAGAAAAAAAAACCCCCAAGCCCCATGGCAGACCCCATGGTAACCACAGGGAGTCTCCCTCAGAACAACCCCATGGCAACCACAGAGAACCCCCCTCACAGTGACCCCATGGTAACCACAGATTGTCCACCTCAGGACAACCCCAATGCATATGCCAAACAGCTGGAGTGCATACTTCGGCAGCTAGGTGGTTTCACTGAACCCATCTACCATAGTGAGCAGATCGTCCGAGGATCCCGGAAGTACTGGAAGGTGAAGATCTTTCTTTCCTTTCAGGGAGAAGGAGAAGGAACGGCGATCTCCTTCCAGACACGTCATCCCCGGATCACCCCTGAAGCTGCCTTCCAGGATGTGCTTCGTGAAACCCTCTATCGGTTTTGCAAGATCTCCGCCCCTTTGGGTATAGTCAATGACTATGGCTTGCACCCATTCCGCACCGAAGAAGACAACCGGTACCACCTCCGCGTGACCAGACAGGACCAAGGAACCCGGTGCGCTCTCCTCTCCGAGTTAGCCTGCACTGTCGAGAATGCCTATGAGCAGGCACTCGAGGAGCTGGACGAGCTTCGAGACCAGTACACAGACCTGGAAGCCCGTTACCAGCGGCTGACCCACAGGAACACCTCTGCACTGCTTGCACAGGCGAATGTGGCGGCCAGTATGATGAAAGCCGGTGAGATGAGCAGGAAACGCGAGAAGTCCCCCCTAGGGATGGATCTAGTCTCCCCTGCGCCATCGCCATGAGTACCGTTAGGTGTGCAAACCTCTATTAGGCTTTGCACTGTTAAGCGTAGTAGTTCCTTTTCCCTTTCCCTTGAATTGTACCCTACCCCTGGAGTTGTACCCCTGTATCCTGTTATGAATGGAATGAAACCGTTGGTCCGTCATAAGTTCATGGTTTGCAGCTGAACATTTTGTTCGTAGCTAGATCATCATGCCTTCCTCTGGGAAGCCCATTGTTGTCAGTATGGGTTATTCCAAGTTTTGGTTAATAAGCACACCTAACAGAAAGAAGCGACCCCCGTTACCCGAGCAGGAAGCGATGTAAGTACGGCGATGAACTAATAATAAAATCAGTATTCAAGCCCTCATCAACAAGCGGCCCCAGACGACTCATTAAGGACCCGAAGTAGCCATGCCCATGACAGGAAGAACAAGAAAATTTCATTGGACACTCTAAGGACTGACTCTGCAGCAAAATGCCCAGCCATAAGATAATCCAGTTTTATGGGCATGTAATCGCCTTAAGACCCGTCAAACCAAGGCTGACAAGAACCATGACCACCAGTCCTCGGGAATACATGACAAGATACTGTCCACCACCAGTAAGTGGAACAGGACTTACCGTGAGAAGCACAAACACTGGAGATGCTGACCCCATAACAGGAGCCACCGAAAGATGGTGCCTACAAAAGGAACCCCAAGCAACCACGATAAAGGGCACCCTTCTTTTGGTCTAAGCTAGCCAGAAACCCAAGCCCATGGAAAACCCACCCGTAACCATGGAGGGGCATGCCATGGAAAACCCTAACGGGTATGCCGAACAACTAGGCCACCTACTCCGGCAACTCGATTTCTTTGAGGAGCCCGTCTACTGTGGCGAGCAAATCGTCCAGGGATCCCAGAAGAGCTGGAAGGTGAAAGTCTTCCTCCACTTCCAAGGAGATGAAGTGGTCGCTTTCCAGACTCGCCATCCTCGAATCACCTCTGAAGCTGCCATCAAGGATGTGTTTCGTGAGGCCCTCCTACGGCTTTGCAAGATTTGCGTCCCCTTGGGTGTAGCCGACAGCTTTGGTCTCCACCCCTATCGCGAAGAAGACGACAACCGGTGCCGCCTCCGCTCGACTGGACAACTCGAAGGGAGCAGGTGCACTCTCCTCTCCAAGCTAGCCTGCACCACTGAGAACGCCTATGAGCAGGCCCTCGAAGAACTGGATGAACTTCGAGATCGGTATGCCGATCTAGAAGCCCGCTACCAGCGCTTATCTCTGGAGTGCACTACCATACAACTCTTGCAAGCATCTGAGATAGTTCGCCGCATCCAAGGCCACAAGTTGACCAGGATTCGCAGGAAGCCTCCGCTGGAGTTCGATCCACTCTCGCCTCCACCGTCGCCATGAGCAAGCTATGTGTGTAGACCCTTGTTGGGAAATGTCTTATCCAGTAGTAGCAACTCTCCCTTTTCCTCACTAAGGATGTATTCCCCTTTTATCTCGTTCAAAGGAGAAATTGGATGAAGGGCAACACAACCTTTTGCCTGCCATGAATCCATTGTTCAGAAAGGGTCGTCTGTGTCCACACTTAGGCTGACCTGCCCTTTCCATAGAAAGCCATCCGACGGATTGAACTATTTCAAGATTGAACGATAATCTCGTCTAATGAGAAAGCAACCCCTAGATACCCAAAGTTAAAACAAGCATGAACCTGTTCGGAAAACCCACAATGCCGTTAGTAATCAAGCCTCATCAACGGATAAGCCAAGTCAGGCACAAGTACAAACTAGAGACAACCACACTAATGACACGAAAGGCCAAAGATTAAAGAGATGGACTATGAAGATCGATACATAGGGGATACATGCCAAGGTTTGGCAACCATGTCGTCAACTACCTACTCTAACATCGCCTTCAGAACGGAAATGAAGACGATGGGCGCCAACACTATGAGGAGGAACACCGCCTCACATAGGTGGTCGGCATACTCGTCCGCAACAAGCACGCGCCACCACCCCCAAAGGATGACCACTGGACGCACCAACCAAGATAAAGTGGCGCAAATAGTTGCGCTAACAAACCGTAGGCCGGACCATACCCACACCCAGTACAAGGCAATGCACACCCACGACAAGAAGGTCCCTCTTCGATTGGGATGTCCCCGCGCCATCATCACAGCAGCCCCGCCCCCAATGGCGTCGCTTGCCGCCTGCGCCGGAGAAGAAGCACGCCGCTGCGACTCAACCGCAGCAGTCGCCGACCCCAACCGCCGGCGTAGCTCACCCCTGGCCGCAACGCCCCCCGCTCGGAGCACCTTGCGCCGCAGCGCCTCGCTCCGCACCGCCACCGGCACCGTGGTAGCTAGCGCCGCGCTCGCCGCCATCCAGGTCGCTTCCACCGCCGAGCCGCCGCTCCATCTCCTCCCTTAGTTGAGCTACACCACCCTCCACTCACACTCCGCTCGGGGCTACCGCGCAAAGAGGCGTAAAGCAGCCCCCTCTCTCTTCCCCTCTTTATCAAAAGTTGCACGCCTGGCAAAACAACTACCCAAGTGTACAGGGCGATGGGAAATTTTGGATAGACCGGTGTATTTCGAAACGAGCCGTTGAATATTTGGATGCCCCGGTTAATGGCTATGAACCTCGCAGAGTACACAAGGTACCACTGCGACAACCAGTCGTTGCGCACTACAACTACTGCCACATGCGCATGCATATGAATCACAAAAAAAAAGGATAAAGGTATCGACGCCTGTCCCCAGAAAAAGTGCAAGCTTATCCGCGTGAAAAAGGAGTTTAAAATGGTCAGGACAGTGAACCAGGATGTTCTTCACCAGCCCAGCACCGAACCTGTATAATTTGGAAAATTCATGGTACCTCAGCCTCGGTGTTTCTTCATAAGTCTCCCGGAGTGCAACCATCCCTCTCTTTTTCTAACCCCTAAGTAATCTCGGGGACGAGATTATTTTAAGGGGGTAGGTCTGTAACATCCTGAAAATTTTGACTTTGGAATACGGAATTAAAAATTCAGAATAACCAAAAATCTTTTTCAAAATACATTCATGCCTGAACTAACTCAATTCGATCTGTCGTTTTTCGTTTACACGTGGGCTAATAGACGAACGTCTGAGGATATGTCGATATTTGATTTTAAATATTATTTATTCAAGGAGCTATGATTTGCATATGCCAATTATTTTCGAAAAACAAAAACCCTTGAGCATATTTACTTTATAAATAAAGCTATATATCTAAATGTATCACCATTTTGGATAAAACCCATTAAGGGATAATTTATTAAAACAAATATTGTTCCACTAAAGAAATAGCTTTGATTATTTTCTATGCACCTTTATATAGAGTGATAAGCTTTTGGAAATTATTTGCAAAATAATGTCTATTGGTAAAATATTTACTAGAAACCTTAATTGCGAAATATAAAATCCTAATAGGCTATTTTCAGGATATGACCTCCTCAGACAAAGTCTAGTCCTCAGGCATAATTTTAGTTTGCTTGTTTATTGTTTATTTGTGTCTGGAATCTGTGCCAAAAGATCTCGATTAAATCCTTTTACCGAAAAGGTTGTCCTCTGTACAAATTCTATCTCAAACCCCCTTCAAATTTCCAAATTTCATATCCCAAAGAAAATATTCGAACATCCTATTTCTTTGGGCCACATTTCCCTCTGTTAACCCAACCCATTCCGCAAAACAAGTTCATTTCCACTCCCTCTACCGTGGCATTCCTGCTGGGCTTTTTCTGGAAAAGTCCATGTTGCCTCCCCGAGCCCTTTCATTCCTATTGGGTTGGTAGTAAAAATAAAGTCTAATTCTCCCCCCATACTATTTTCGGCGACGACGTCGCCGCACACCGCGCCGCTACGACGAGGTCACTACGACATCACCGGCTGTCGCCTTCCGCTCCTGTCTCACCGGCGAGCTTGCCATCCATTCCATACGCATCCGGCCCCACCTCGCACCGCCGCGAGCCATGCAGCAAGCTAGTTGTGCAGCAGGAAACGAACCGAGTACGACCACACTTCTTGAGTGGGGTTAGACCCGGTGGACTAGGTTATTCTCGTGGGGTGGCACCCCAGACATGGTAGGTTCTGGATATCGGTATGGAAATGTGGAAGTGTGTGGTTTAATGACGTCAAGCTTTATATATGTATGATGTAACCTTCAATCTCGGGAGCGCCAGGACTCCCCTCACAACCGGCTCGAGGTAGGAATGTGGCGCCGGGGGTGCAATGGGGATTCATAGTCCTTGGAGCGGGTGCCGCCATGCGAGGGTAACTGAAAAACCGGGCCGTGACAAGTCTCATGTGTTGGGTGCGTCACGGAGTGTGGGATTAAAAGCGTACATCCACTGCAGTGTTGAGTAAAACTAAACTATTCGAATAGCCGTGCTCGCGGTTAATGAGCGCCGGGAACTTGTATTACTCTTGACTAGCCTCCGTCAATTTGTAATATTGCTTAAAATATGATGGGTGTGGAAAGGTGTGACCTTGCCTGATATGCAAAAAGGTCATAGTGGTTAAAATTGTGGAAATTGGATTGCGAGGGTAAACCGGAGCCAAGCGAGGCTTGGGGAAGGTGGATGAACCCTCGCAGGTTAATGATAACTTCAACTTAACGTGGTTTTCAGTTAAAACTGTATGTGGGATAGGTTTGTGAAATAATTTGTGAAAACTAGCTTTATTGCAAATAAACCAAGCCATCCTTGAACCCCTATGAAACATTATATGCATTCTGTAGTGGTGGCTTGCTGAGTACGGTTGGTACTCACTCTTTGCTTATTTACATCTTTTAGAAAGGTGTTGGTGTCGAACCTGTACATGTGGCTATGCTGGCAAGGAGTTAACCGGAGGGACGGTGGAATAGGGACCTAGGTTCACACAGTCGATGCGTGTGGGATAAGATGGACCGCCGGCTGCTTCGCTATCCGGCTACTTCATTTAGTTGTTTTTGGTATTTTGTGTTGCCTGTCGACCATGCTTGGTCTATTCGGGTTCCATTTGGGCTACCCTTGTATTATTAATATACTTGTAAGACCT